>JAOTRH010011818.1:0-94475 GCA_034768845.1 Heliamphora exappendiculata
AATATCTAAAGTTTTTTCATTTAATTAAAATTAATTAATTAAAAAAACTTAATTTTATTTTTCATTACAAAATATTTGAATTAATTAAATAAACAGAAAAAATAAAACCAATATATATCTCATCTGCGCAATTAAAATATAAAAAAATAAATTAATTACAGGATAGATATAAATTTTGATTTTATTATCCGATTGAAACTCTTAAAGAGTTTCAAGTCTCCTGTTAAGATAAGCTTCCAGTGGTCTAATCTTTATCAGCTTCCCGTATCCTGATGGCATCATAATTTGTTGATACTATCTGATATATCAATATATATCATATCGCCAGACCACCACCAGCCACCGCCGGCGCAGCTTTGCCGCCGCCTTATTTGAGCTCCATTTTTGACGATATTTATATCGTTGGAAAGCTCTTAAAATATGAGATTTTTTTCTCAAAAAATATGCTGAAAAATTACTCCGAAAATGGCCGAAAAAATGGCCCAAACCTAAAAAAAAACGTTGCTGTCCGCTACAGCATTGTGCAGCCAACTTCGCGAGCCTTTTTCGACCTCTTCCCGAACTCAGTTTTTGACGTACTTTACATCAAAAGAAAGCTCTCGAAAAGTAATATTTTTCTATGAAAAAATCTGCTCAAAAATAGCTCATAAAACTGTCAAAAAGCAGCCTAAAACGGACTGCCGGCGCTCACAGCGCCGCCGCCTTTAACTACCAACTTCCCAAGGCTGTTCTGGCCTCATCCGAACTCCATTTTCTACGTATTTTATATTAAAAGAAAGCTCTCGGAAATTAATATTTGTTATGTAAAAATTTGCTCCAAAATAGCTCATAAAACCACTGAAAAACCACCTTGAAGCTGCTGCTGTAGCGCCGCCGCCGCCAGGAAAAACCGTTGCCTGATCCGTGGCCCGTAAAATCCGAACCACCGCCAGTGCCGTCTCCGTTCTTCGTGTTCTTGGACATATTCAACCTGTTCTTATATTTGTTTTTCTTTCTAATAAACTAGAAAAAAACTTAAAGAACATAAAAATATTACATCGAATCCTATATCCTGTAGGCTCACATTCGATCTAAAAAATAATTAAATCATCATCCATTGAAACCATTCAATTAAAAATAAAAAAAAAATATATGATCATAAAACCGGAATTAGAACGCTTGCAAAATAAAATTAGCACAGTTCTAAATCTACCCGACCCCGATAACAGTAAACAAAAAACAAATCAACTTTGATATCAATTTGTTGGACACAATACTGTCAAGATCATTATTTTTTTAAAATGATTTTTGGTAAAAAATTAACTGGACGGGCAAACGCCGAAACGGGCTCCAGATAAATTTTTTGACAAAGAACGATCAAAATAAAATCCGTGCAACAAAAGTTAATTAAGAAGAATACCTCTTGTAGAACTAATCTTCAACTACGACTTGATTCCGAGTTGAAGCTCCTATCAGATCTTCTACTGTATTTCCTTATGCGATCTTCGAACGTAGTGTGGGCTACGATCCTCCGAGAACTCGTACTGGTAGAACTCCAAAAATTTTTTAAGTCTTGAAAGACAAAAATAAAATATCAAGAATGATATGAAAATCATTCTAAACTGGTTCAGCCTACCCGCATATATATAGGGCTACAGCAGGGACCTGTGGAGTAATTATGAGTAAGACTCCTAGTGGAACACAGATACCTATGGGTGATTTATGCAATTATGGAAAGTCGCAGCGGTTTCTATAAATTTCATAAAATGGTGAATTACAGTTCACACTACTAAAGAACTATAATTGCACTCTGACCCATAATCTCAAGACCTTCTTGCATTGAGCTCCTGTTATTAAATGCTTACCATTTTTCCCGACGTTAAGATTCTCAGTACCCGCCAATTCAATTTAATTACTTATAATTTAATTTAATCGGCATCTTCATATTTCTTAAATTCTTTCGCTTAACTTATTTGACCGCCGGATAATTAAATCCACCTGCAGGATTTGGCCCGATCAAAACTTATAAGCATCCTTAATGGGGTAGTGTCAATCTCAATTTTTTAGGACATAGATTCTGTCAATAATTAATATTTTTTAAATAAATAATATCGCTATCCAACTCACTGAGAATATAGAATCATATAAGATCGCACCCTCTAATGAATCAAAATAATGAATATTAAATCTATGCAAATTAATAATTATTTTCGGATTAAGAGGATAAGCACTATTTATAATAACCTTAGGGTGTGAATTTATTTATATAGTCAGTAGTCAGTACTAAATTAATTACCCCAAATGTCTCGTTCAATACACTCAAAATGTACTGGCACAGAAAGTCGAAACAATAGACGACGCTATTATCTATTCCCCGTAACCAAAATAGGTCTACTAAAACTCTGTACCACAGTCGTACCGATGGTATGTCCATTTCTATCTAAACTGTGAACATAAAATTTATATTCTGCAAGAACCTAAAATCTGGTATTTTATGTATAAGCCGTACTCTACACACCAGATTAAATATTATACAAAATATCAGATATTCATGCATAACAAATATATGATATACATACAATACTCATAAAGATTCTCATAAAATAGAAAACTAATTTTATTAAAAATAAAATTAAATACTAAAAACATAATTTTTAGCATACCAACTCTAACAGAATTGCCAGAAAAGCTGCAGATGTTTTGGTCTGGTTGGATGCACCGAATATTTATTATTCTTAGAAAAAAATGTTTTTTCAAAATAAGAAAATCCAAGATATCTGAGCACCTTTTTAAGAAAAATAGAGTCACCACTTGATTTTTGAGAAAAATTAAGAAAAATAAAAAGAAGGTTGCGCGTTTTTTAAAAACGTAACGAGAGAAAAAAGAGGGTTCGGGGGTTAAAATACGAAAAATGAAGGTGTTAGGCACCCTTTTTGCCCAACTGTGAGCTTGGCCTCTACTTTGTCAATATTAGTTTTTGTTATAAAATTTTTAAAGGTAACATATACTGAACGATATGTTAAAGAGAGTTCAAAGAAAAGAAAATAAAGAAACAAAATCCTAACTATGGTTCCTAGGGTCGTGCAACTTGGTTATTATCTCTAGATATGCTACACGTATCATTTGAGCAAATCAAAGTGATAAACATACGAAGAAGCGATAAAATGAACAAACGGGGACCTGAGGGTCAAGCAACAATGTTTCTGCCTCTAACATGCTATGAACATGATATACAAAATAAACAGAGAAGATTCAAGCACTATTTTAAGCTACTAGACATATATAAAACTCACGACCGTGGCAACTAATGTTACAGCTATAACAAACGAAGTCACTAAATAGGCGATCGTAACAAATATAGGGATACCGTAAGAAACATAGTGAAAAATCTCACAGCCATGTCATATAAATGTCGCGGTCATGGTTTTAAGGGGTTCAAAAAGGGTATAAACATTGCATAAGGCTTAAAATAGCCGCAAATAGATAGGATATACAGGACATAGACCATAACCCATTTGTTCTAGGCTAGATCTACCATTCTTCACCCTCTATACGAATAATAACTCAAAACAGAATGTATAAAATAGCAAAAATGGATGACATAGTACATAAACACACTTTTCATGTCACTGACCTCATAAAATCTCACGGCCATAGCAAGAGGATATGGCAGCCGTGACAAATATGGAGATAAAGCACGCGGCCATTACTTTGAGGTTAAGAAAACACCCGGCCCTGGCGTTGAAAGGTCGCGGTCGTCATGTTTTTAAAACCACAGAGGATGCAGAAATAGAGGTGTATAGAATGGAGACCACAACCCACTTGATCTAGGCTAGATCTACCATTCATTGACCCAACAAAAAAATAAACTAAGGTACAGAAAAGAGAGAATGCTAAGCAAGATAAGAAAAGATGGGAAAATCTCAAAATAAGTGAATATCACAAGGTTTTGAAAGGGGTTCTTGTGTTTTTGGCTTTGAAATAAATATCATGGCCGTGACAATAGAATGTTGCGGCCGTGAGTAAAGAAGGAAAAAATGTACCGGTTATGTGCAAGAACCACACGGCCGTAACTGTAGGCTTAACAAAACTGGTGGCTGTGACATTAGAAGGTCACGACCATCATGTTCAGAACCTCACAAAGTTTTTGAAGTGTTCAGTGTGCTCGCGAGTGTCAAAATAAAATAGAAACGACTACAAATATATGAAACAAAGAGTTATGAATACACTATTTATGATGAAAACTTAAGGAAACAAATGCTTATATTATGTTAATTGGTAAATAGATAATAAGAATAATGAAAACCTTAATCCACGACACCCTTGGGGGAAGCAAATGATGGTTTATGGAAGAGTCATCGTCCCTAAGGTTATCTCGTGTGAATATCCACCTTGAATGGACTTTCAGGGATGAGAATGGACTATCTCCAAGCCATTACGAGCTTCAATGACCCCTCCAATGCTAGCAAGAACACGAATAAGGTTCAGGAAGTGTGGAATGAATAGGAGAATATCAGGTGGGGGATATTTAGGTAGAGTTTTGGTATTCAGGTCTTTTTCTTCTCTTGCTCTGCTTGGAAATGTTGCCTACTTATAGGCAAGGCGAGCAACATAAACTCCCTCTAGAATGCTGCTGCCTATCCAAAAAGGGTTAAAAGTGATGGCTGCTACGTTTTTACTTTTTCACAGTGATGGCTGCTACCATTGTGGTAATGAAAAGGACAGCCGCGCCTTCCAAAAGTCGCGGTTAGGATAAAATGATGTGGTTGTAACAAAGAAAGTCATGGCCTAGTTTAAGGTTTGCAAAAAGGTAACGGCCGTGACATAAAAGTCACGACTTAGACGTTCTTTAGTGGTGTTCTTGGGTTTTGAGTCATATTCGTGATTTTTCTTGCTTGAGAATATCTTTGAGCATAATTCTCATACTTTTGACATTGAAGTGCATTCGAGATGGATGTCTAAGATTTGGTTTGGTCAGATTAAGGTGTCTACAGTAACGGACTTACAGAAGAATCTTATCTCACTCGAAACTCTAGACTCAAAAGGGTTTAGAATCACTATTGAAAGTGGAGTTCTTAAAGTTGTAATGGCAGCTCATATGGCCATGACAGGTATCAAATGGAGCAACTTATACGTTCGACAAGGAAGCACTATTGTAGGTGAAACTTTTGCTATGTGCGAGAAATTAGATGAAATCGATGATGGCACCACCAAACTATGGCACATGTGGTTAGGGCATGCTGGGGAGAAAGCTTTGTAAAGCCTATCAAAGCAAGGCTTACTCAAAGGTGCCAAGACGTGTAAGTTGTCTTTCTGTGAACATTATGTTATGGGAAAGCAACCTCAGATCAAGTTTAGAACAGTAGTCTATTGTACATAAGGGACTCTTGACTATGTGCATACGGATGTTTGGGGACCTATGTGGCATTTGGGATTTGGGTTTTACAAAAAGCTTCAATAAGAGATCTAAGGGTTTGATTGTAAATGGCTTTTTTTAACACCTTGAAAATCAAAAGGTTTTGAAATTCCTTTGTTTTGAAAAATGGAGTCGCCACTTGATTTTTGATAAAAATCAAGAAAAATAAAATGAGCCACTGATATTTTATCATTAATCAGAGAGAATATGAGTTTGGGGGTTAAGATACGAATCGAAAAAAATATTAGGTATCCCGTTTCACCCAATCGTAAACCTTTACTCATGATCATTGGTTCTTAAGATTGATTTATCAAATACATACAAATACATAAGGCAGTGGTAGAGAAAGAACAACTAAAATCAAATAAGGAAACTACATGCTATAAGTATATAATCATGGATTGATGAAAATCAATGCATAATATCATGACAAATGAGGTCCTAAATGCTAATCATGCAAAAAAAAATACTCTACAAGATATATGCTGGACACTACATACAATTAATAGAATGTTGTAAAAAAATGAAATTTAAGCTACTAGAATGGCAAAAAGCTTGCAGTAGTGATCGTGAGGAATACGAAATCAAAAGTCGCAGGCGCAAGTAACAATGTTGTGACCTAAAGAATGTGAGTGCTAGAATGTCATGCCCGCAACATCGATTGTTGCGACCTTGTAGTCTATAGACACTATTTTGCTAAATTTTGACAAATAGTGTGTAGGGTGCAAACATACAACGTGTCCAACTAAATTACAAAAATATTTAAAGACAATTCTAATCAAAACTATAATAGAAACATAGATGATTTAGACACCAACGAATCAAAATGTCATATAATAGCAAATCAAGAGAATAAAGCATGCAAATAATAAGTTGGAATTCAAATTTTAACTCGACCTCTCCACGGGGGTAGAAGGTGTGGAGATAGAATTGTCCAGGTTCGTACAGTTGTACCTATAATGTAGCAATCTGGGCAAACCCTCACGTCATGAAGCATAGCACTTGTCTCTTCAATCACCTGGGATGCGTTGGTACCCATACTTCGAGTAGATGGTAAAGACTTCGAGTTGGTATTTCAGCATAGTATCAACGGGTTCCCATTATTTTTTTGAAATCGTACCAAAGATATAAATTTATAAACGTCATCACCCATTGGCATGGTGACACATATAGGGTTCAAAATACTCTAACATAGGTCACGGTCGCAAGGATTGAAAATTGCGGCCATGACAATGTAAGCTGTGACCGCAAGAAATTTAGGGTTTCTAAGGGATTCTTGTTGCGGACGAGTCTATTGAAAGCCACATCGTGAAGAAGAAGTGTACGATCGCTACTGTGGAGGTAAATGAACAACTAGGTCACGAGGTTTGATGTTGGCGGCCTCAAGGTTCAAATGCTGTGGCCCCAAGGTTTGATCGTCCTCTGATGTACTGGTTTCGGATCATTTTTTGGCAATTGTTTGGAGATTTTGAGCATCATTGCTCTTGGTTTTCATCATTGGATTCACTCGGATAAGCCTAAAATCTAATGGGATCAAATTGGTGTGTCTACAGATATCCCTATTTGATATAACTTGCGCAGCAACGCGTGATGCGAGTTACGTTAAAGTTTCAGAGACAAACCTCGTTTGACTGAGCCATTGATCTTAGGCTACAAAACACACAAGCATGCATACGAAGTTGGTCATACTCGAACTTCTATCGAGCTGCCTATGTACCCTATTATAAGGGATCAGACCAAAACGTAGTTTTTGAGCAAATGCAAAAGATGTATGATGTAAACATACGTAAAGTATGGTGCAAACGTAGACAAACCCAGAGGAAACCTAGGGGTCGAGTCAAGACATTAAGAAGGCATAAACTCAAAGATCATGAACTTAGCTAGGGATAAAATAATTAAAGGGTCGAATTAAAATCTTAAAAATTATTCTAGCGGGAAAAGAACACATTAATAGGTTGATTTAAGACCTAAAAATTTAAACAAGCACGAGATAAGAACTAATTCAAAAAGTCGAGTCAAGACTTTAAAAACTATTTTTATTGAGAAAAAAATACAAATTAATATATCGAGTCAAAACCTAAAAATTTGGACAAGCACAGGATAAAAAACAATTTAACAAGTCAAGACTTTAACAACTATTTTTATCGAAAACAAAACAAAAATTAATAGGTCGAGTTAAGACTTAAAAATTTGAACAAGCATGAGATGAAAAATAATTCAAAAATCCAGTCAAGAGTTTAAAAAAAAATTTTATTGGAAAAAGAACACAATTTAATAGGTCGAGTTAAGACCTAAAAATTTGAACGAGTACGGGATAAAAGATAATTCAAATAGTCGAGTCAAGACTTTAAAAATTATTTTTATTAGAGAAAAAACACAAATAAATAGGTTGAGTTAAGACCTAAAAGTTTGAACGAGCGCGAGATATAAAAATAGTTCAAAAAGTCGAGTCAAGACCTTAAAAATTATTTTTATTGAAAAAAAAAACAAATTAATAAGTTGAGTCAAGATCTAAATATTTGAACGAGCACGGAATAAAAGAAATTTAAAAAGTTAAGTCAAGACTTTTAAAAATTATTTTTTTTTCCAAAAATAAGCAAAACAAACACAACATAAAGGTCAATTAATGTAAAATTAAAGCCACCGCAACATTCGATTGTTGTGGGCGCGAGGTTCGAAGCTTTAGGTCGTGACATGATGGTGCAAACAAGTTGCAACGACATGAATCTTTCCAATCGTTTCTTGTGGTCACTATATGGCGCTTGAAACAAGTTGCAATCGTGCTAATCAAAGGTTGCAACCATGACTTCCTAAGGCTCTATAAAGCTTCTAGTTCAAGCGAAACAGTGTCATTTTCACCCTTCTCACTCACTCTCTCTCTCTCTCTAACTCTCATTCTCTCTCTCGGGATTCTGAAATTTCTTTGGCATTTTGTGGTTATTTTGCATTGTTTCTTCATTTTTGGAAGATGTTTATGTTACTGTTCCTCCCATTCATATTCATGGTGGGCCATGGATGTGGAAATGATGATCTTCGGGCATGGCAAGGCCCTTCCACTATTGGGAGTTCATATGTGGGGCTATTGGCGGTGTTGATTCTAGTGTACTCATTGGCAGTGTGAATGACCCACAGCCATCCACTTCTATGGGTGCAATGGAATCTTTGGCGGCAAAGGTGGAGTGGGCCTTAGTTGAGGCGAATTTAGAGCAAGCAGCAGCAGCACGGGCGACAGCGGCACAGGCAGTGGAAGAGCTGGCTGCTAGAGAAGCAGAAGCAATGGGATTTCCCAATCTTCTTTCCTCTGAGGGTATACCAGCTTCTTTTGATCCTCTTTGGTACGCTCTAGTACCACACCGTGAGATGAGGAGATACAAACCTACTGTTGCTGACGTGGCCTCTGGCCTTCTTCTTTGTGAGCCTCTCTTCCATCTGTCTCACCATAATCACAAGGTAAGTTTCCTTTTTCTTCTTTATTTCAAAATGTTTCACTCTTAGACATAGAATGTATGTTTAGGCAAAACTTGTGATATTATGCATTATCTCAACCAAACAGTACCCTGCTTTAAATTTGTATGCTGCTACACTTGTCTTTTTTAAAAACTTTGCATACAATCAAAGATTTAATCATGTATAAAAACAAGTGGGGACATAATCTTTAAAAATTGATAATGGGTATTAATCTTGATTTACAAGCAAAACACATCACACGACACTTAAAACTGAAACCTATGACCGTAGACTCAGAATCTGGACTATGGCTTGAGACATGATATCTAGATTATTAAGGCTTAAAACAAGGTGCTTGAAGAGCAAGGCTTGGGGTGCCTAGAACACTAGGACTTAAAACATAGGTACCTGCAAAGCAGGGTTTAGGGTGCCTAAAACACTAGGTCTTAAAACATAGGCGCCTGAGGAGCAAGACTTAAGGTGCCTGGAACACTAGGGCTTGAAACATGGGCGCTTGAGGAGCATAGCTGAGGGTGCCTATAACACTAGGGCTTGAAGAACTTAAGACTCATCTCACAGATTTAGGACCTAGACAATGCTTCGCATATGACTAGAATTTGAAACGGGGTGCTTACATCACTAGGGGTTAGAGAACTTATGACGCGTCTCACGGACTTAGGACCTAGACAACGCTTCATATATGACTAGAATTTTAAATGGGGTTCCTAGATTACTAGGACTTAGAGAACCTAAGACTCGTCTCACAGACTTAGGACCTAGACAACACTTTGTATATGACTAGGATTTGAAATGGGGTGCCTAGATCACTAGGATTTGAAACATATGAGCCTAAGGAGCAGGGCGTAGGGTGCCTAGAACACTAGGGTTTGAAACAAAGGCACCGGAGGAATAGGGCTTAGGGTACCTAGAACACTAGGGCTTGAAGAACCTAAGACACGTCTCGCGGACTTAGGATCTAGACAACACTTCGCACATGATTGAGATTTGAAACAGGGTGCCTAGATCACTAGGGCTTAGAGAACCTAAGGCTCGTCTCACGGACATAAGACCTAAATAATACTTCGCATATGACTAGGATTTGAAACAGGGTGCCTAAATCACTAGGGCTAGGAGAACCTAAGACATGTTTCATGGACAAAGGACCTAAACAACGCTTTGCATATGACTAGAATGTGAAACGGTGTTTTGTTATCTTTTTTGTATCAATCTAACAACTTTTTATCATATCTTCTAAACATTCTCTTTGTCTTTGTTTTGCAGGTTGGCAAGCATATCAGGGGTTTCGAAGGTTCTGGTAGTACCTTGGGATGGTATCGGGCTCTCTTGCTCAGAGCAGGGCCTTTTTCAACAGTGCAGGTTTTTGTTGATTTATCCCATTGTTGGGTGACACAAGCAATGATTGTGTTTAGATGATTGCTTTGGCAAAGAGGTGGTGGGACACCACCAATACCTTTCACTTCCCTACCTTTGAGGCGACGCATATACCTCTTGACTTTGCCATGATTACTGGGATCTAGGTAGGCGAGGACCCCGGTCCTTTTTATCCTGATATCCACCACTTCCTTAAGGCTGTGGCACATCTTCTTAGGATAGTTCCTACTCAGATGGATAGAGGCCGAGTTCGGTATACCTAGTTCTACGATCACTTTCGTCAGTTTCAATACACTAAGCCCCGACACCATAGTGGGTTGCCCGGGCCTTTTTGCTGCACATCTTTAGTGTTTCCTTGTTCGCCAACATGGAAAACACCATCCATCTTTATTACTTGGGAGCTCTTCACCACCTAGACAGAGTCATTTTCTATGATTGGGGCGGCGCTGCTCTCGCTACACTATACAACTACATGAAGTTCGTGACATCGATCCCGCAGAAGCTGAGCATAGTGGGGTACTTGAGGATCTGTGTAACGATTATGTTCAGACTCTAGTATTAATGACGAATAGCCCACGAGGCCATAGAGCACGGAAGAGGTTCAAAATACTAACTCGACTCGAAAACCCTAACTTCGATATAGAAACCCTAAAAAGGTTTAAAACTCAAGCAACAAAACCCTAACACCTAGAGAACCTCCCAAGATTATAAATTAAGTAACTATTAGAAAATAATGAATTAAAAACAAAAAATTCTCATAATTAGAATAAAATGACTATTTTACCCATAGTACAGCAAAAAGTCTTAAAAATTTAAAATTTGACATATGCACACCCTAAATAAGATATTTAAGTACAATTACATAGAAAAAAACAAAATAACATCAAAATAACACAAATAGCCCTTAGTGACCCGTTCTCTTTGGGACTTGTGACAAAAAGTAGTTTTTTACTTTTTATAACTTAAAAAGATGAGAAAATGTGTCAAATCAATTATTATGTTGATCCAAGGCTTATTAAACAAGTAATATACATAATAATATGGTATTATAGGCTAACAAAAGCAAATAAATCATTATTGAAGTTCCTACACACTAAAATAAGTCAAAAAATTATATTTTGTCAAACTAGCTTAATTTAACTTAAAAACTACGTCTATTTAATTAATTGCTATGAAAATTATGATAATTCATGAAAATATTAAAATTATCATAAACTTTAAAATAATAAGTTTTAGTATAAAAAGATACCAAAAAAATATGTTAAATTAACTTTTAAGGCATTTTCTTGCACAAAATGGTACGAAAACAGAGATAAAACCCCAAGATTGACGTAAGATCAGATTTTTGTCTCCCAAACTGAGCCTAGCCAAAATTCCTTCAACCAAATCTGAAATATATTTCTCAAATACTGCACCAAGTCTTGTCACCCATGTGAACAAAAGAAAACAGAACTTAAAAAGTGATCATTTTGTTCCTTAAGTTTTTTACTATATAAACTAAGCCAAACACCCTCTTTTCCCTCCATAATATTTGGCCAAGAGAGGGAATAAAACCATATTCAAATTGTTCTTGAAGAGTTTGGGTGAGTTGAGAGAAGAAAAAAAAAGAAAAAGAAGAAGCATTCCAAAAAAAGGGTCTTTGGAGACCATAGTTCTAAAAGCTAAGTCCTACTAGTCATCCACCATCCTTTAAGTCCTCAAAAAAATAAGTAAACATCTAAACCTTATGTCTAATATCACCCAAAATATCTCTCAACTCATCTCTTTGAAAACTTCTAAAATAAAAAATTGAAAACAAACGAAAAAGGCGTCGTAGTAACAAACTAGGGGTTATTATGTTTTTGAAAGTTATAAGATGTGGTTGTGTGTTATTATTTTTGAGTTTGATGATTTAAAAGTTTTCTAGAATCTTGTTATTCATGTCTAAAACACAAGCATACAAACAAATGGGACAAAACCTTGACGTATCATAAGTAAGAGACTTGAACATATAAGGACCTAATTTTTGAGTACCTTAATGTTTTTGCCTTAATCATTGGAACTTCATAACTCAATGTAGAAATTGATCTAAGCATGTTCTTTATATCCCAATTTATCTTTTTGTGTTATCTTTGATCCAAAGTTGGTTTCAAGTCATTTGAGGGAGTAGAATGCGAGATATTGGAATTCTACCAAAGTGTGTCATTTTCAAACCAATCAACAATACCAACCTGAAAACCATAGTTTACAATGAGATACGAGCTTTGGCCAAAATGTAAAAGCTGTAGATAACATCCTTATCTAACTACCCACCAAACAAGATCCCAAAAGATTGAGGTGTGATAGTTCAAAACCCCTTTGAAATTCTCTATTGTCTTTCCGCCCTTAAAGGGCACTTCTATCACGTATTTTTGTATAGCCAAAAACTCTTATTTTTAGTGATCTAATAGAAAAGAGGTCTACATGAATATTGTAAGTAACATATTTAACTACATAATGTCCAAATATCAGACCTATATACCTCTGGAAAAGAGGTATATATTCATGTAGAAAAGAGGTCTACATGAATATTTTTAAGTATATGTACGGTGAATAGAACTCATGCCATTAAGTTTGAATTGTATATTGAGAATTGTAACTTGTGCCTCACACAGTTGTACTTTTGCAGTAAGTTATACCATGAACTTTGACATGCTAGTTGATGTCATGCTATAAATAGTTATACTTGAGATCCATATTAAACATCATGGACATTGTCACTTGCATCCTGATATAGTGGAGTCCATCTATGTAAACCGTTGTTTAGATGGGTTATAGTCCTTAGTTCTAAGTCTAGGGCGTCCCTGGTTACCATTTTTGTAAATGTTTTGGGATATATTCCTCTTGTACACCCTCGGTGCATCCCCAATGTTTGAAATAATTTATCATGGATATTGTTGGGCACCATGGGTTCATCGCTGGCATTCTAGTTTTGATGGCTTAGACTCTGGGTTGACATCGGCAGAGGCAGCACGAATCTTAAGGTGGAACAAACCACTTATTATATGATTGATTGATTGACTATTGAATTTTGTTGGCCTGGAGAATGGCGTGGACCCTACGCCGTTACCATTGAGTAAAATAGCTGTGGCATGAAGCCTAGGCTAGAGTTTACTATTTGCAACAAGGCACAATGATGGCTTTAGTGATCAATTACCCATGAAAGTCTACTCTAGAAATTTCTAGTGTGAAATTCTTGTTATGATCGGGGTGTATATCGGGTTGGACATTTGCATTACATACGCGGTATCTCATATGCATGTTTATTGACTTATCTGCTATCTTGTCATAAATTTGTCTTTCTTCTTCACTTTAAAGCGTACTTAAGTGTTACATGGTATGTGTTATGGTAAATTTTATGCCGTGAGATTGGTTAGAAGGTTTAGAGTGTTTTTTTACTAGGTTTTGACTCATGGGATTCGTGCCACAAGTGAGAAAGAGTATTTGAAGGAAGTCGTACCAGAGGAAGAAGAAGAATTCGAAGAAGTAGGTGAGTTTCAGGAGCATGTGAACCCCACTAATGCATTCTAAGGATTCGAGACCTCTATTAATGTTTTTTTGTTCAGTTTCCCTGTAACCCTTGTAATATTTTAATACCCTTGGTGAAACTATAATCGTTATGTACTTTTGAACAGTTCAAACTCCTTTATGATGTAGTAATTAAGGTATGTAAATATGAATGAATGGTTAGAATATCGCTTTATTTATATTTATGTATGTCTCGACGTGCTGAGAGGACAGGACATCACAATCTGGGAGGTATACAATTTTATTACCAGGTTGTCTTTTTTGTGCTTCCATTCATATATGCCTCACATCTGTCTTTTGTTATTCTATTGATCTTTTCTTTTGCAGCTCCAGAGTTATGAGTTCCTCGGGATGCATATCCCAGCAAACTCCTATTCGGATCCTTTGGTGATCCCCCGTGGGGCTCGATGGGTGAGAGACTAAAGAAGGAGAAAGGCGGGTGGAAAGAACCTTGATCGGTACCAGCTCTTCTTAAACAGGCTTACCCCAAATTAGGTATAGTTCCTTTTGTTGGAGGTTAACTACCAAGATCTATTGATTATGAACATGATTCAAGAATAAAAAAAGCTGGATGGACAAATGCCAAAACCAGCTCCAGATCAAAATTATATTAATGGCAAACGATCAAAATAAACTGGGTATTTACTCCTAAAGCTAGATTAGAGTTATACCTTTTGAAATCTGGTAAGATTGATTTTGGTTACTGCAACAACTTTTAGTCTAGAAGCTTTCGCAGTTGTAGACTTCAAGTTGAATCTCCAAATTTAAGCCTTCTATTATATTCCTGAATGCTAGAACGCGTCTGTAGGGTGGGCTACCTTGAACGCGTTCTTCACAACCCTTTCTAGTCACCAGGAGAAAATGTGGAAACTCCAGTCGTATATAACGTGTGTCATTGGCTAAGGTTGTATAACAGCATATAAATCGGCTACAAAAGAGACTTGTGGAGTAAATATGACTTGGCTCCCAATGTAATTATGAAAACCCACCTCAACTAAGAAATAATTTCATAAAAATATTAATTATAATTCATTCCACAAAAAAATTATAATTGCACTCTCAGTCATTTTCTCAAAATCGAATATTCGAGCTAATGTTATTAAATGCTTATTTATTTTTCCCACGTTAAGATTCATGATACCCGCCGATTAAATTAAATTACTAACAATTTTATTTAATTGGCTTCTTCAATAATTTCTTAAGCCCTTTCGCTTAACTTATTTGACTATCGGATAATTAAATTCACTTATAGGATTTGGCTCGGTCAAAACTTATAAAATTCTTTAAGGAGGCATCATCAATCCTGATCTTTTAGGATGCGAATTCTGTCAATAATTAATATTCACCATATAATTAATATCGTTACCCAACTCACCGAGATTATGGACCTGTAAAAGATCGCGCCCTTTAATGAATCAAAATAACCAAAATTAAATACACGTAAATAATTAATTATTTTAAAATTAAGAGTATAAGAACTCATAATAACTTTGGGGTGTGAATTAATTTATATTGCCATTATAAAATTAATTATCCCAATGTGGTTATATTCAATACACACAGAGTGTACTAGCACAGCGAGTCGGAACAATAAGCGACACTCTTATCTGTTTTCCGTAATCAAAATAAGTCTACTAAAACACTATGTCAAAGTTGTATACTAAAAGCCAAAGATTTTGTTGATTTTAGTATTTAATTTTATTCTTTAATAAAATTATTTTTTTATTTTATGAGAATCTTAATGAATAATGAATGCAATATCATTTCTTTAAATGCTATGCATGGATGTCCTTTATTTTATACAGTATTTAATTTCGTGTGTAGAGTACGGTTTGTACACAAAAGACCAAATTTTTGCCTCTTGCAGAATATAAGTTTTAGTTTATAGTATAGATGAAATTCGACAAGCCATCGGTACAACTGTAGTACAGAGTTTTAGTAAGTATGTCTTGGTGACGGGAACACATAATAGCGTCATCTATTGTTCTAACTTGCTGTGCTAGTATACTTTGTGTGTATTAAATGAGATCACATTGGGGTAATTAATTTTATACTGACTATATAAACTAATTCACACCCCAAGGTTATTATGAATAGTGCTTATGCTCTTAATCTCGAAATAATTATTATTTGCGTATATTTGATATTCGTTATTTTGATTTATTAGATGGTGCAATTTTTTATGGGTCAATAGTCCCGGTGAGTTGGATAGCCGTATTAATTATATGGTGAATACTAATTATTGACGAAATTTGTGTTCCGATTGTTCGGGATTGACGATATCCCCTTAAGAAAGCTTATAAGTTTTGACCGGGCCAAACCCTACAAGTGGATTTAATTATTCAAGCATCAAATAAGTGAAGCGGAAGGGCATAAGGAATTTTAAAGATGTCGATTAAACTAAATTGTCAGTAATTAAATTTAATTGACAGGTATCGAGAATCTTAACGTGGGGAGATGAGTTTAACATTTAATAACAGAGTTCGAATAATCGATTTTGAGAATGTGGCTGGGTGTGCAATTACGATTCTTTAGTGGTATGAATTATAATTTATATTTTTATAAAATTGCCTCGGAGGCAGGTGGGTTTTCATAATTATATTAGAAGCTCAAGTCATATTTACTTCACAGGTCCCTACTGTAGCCTTTATTCGAGACTAGGATTTTCACATTAACCTAAAGTTGATTAGTTTAGCAGGTTCTAGTTCATGAAGGATCGTAGTCTACCCTATGTTCATGATACGCATCGAAAATACAGTAGAAGGTTTGATAGGGGCTTCAACTCAAAGGATTCAGATTCGTAGTTGTTGGAGTAACCAAAACCATTTTACTAGATTTCGAAAGGTATAATCCTGAATCTAACTTTGGGAGTATGAAATTTATTTTAATCATTCGACATCAAAAAGTTTTAAACTAGAGCTTGTTTCGGCGATTGCCCGTCCAGTATTTTTATTAAAAAAATCATATTCAAATCAATGATCTTGGAAGTTTGCCTCCAATACTTTGTGCTATATCAATACCGATGGTTTGTCTAACTCAATCTAAACTGTAAATCAAAAACTTATATTTCACAAGAACGTTTAATCTGGTCTTCTACGTGTAAGCTGGACTCTACACACTAAAATTAAATATAATATAGAATAAAAGATATCCATGCACGACATTAAATAAATAATAAAATGCATACATTGCTCATTAAGATTCTCATAAAATAAAAAAATAATTTTATTAATAAATAAAATTAAATACTAAAACCAAAAAACTCAGTTTTTAGCATACAACCCTGATAGTCTCCCACATATACTCAAAACCATGCTGCCATACATCTGACTCTCATGTCCTCTACATAACTATCAAAAGTCTTAACTGGTAGACTCTTTGTGAAAGGATCTGCAAGGTTGCCTACTAATACAAATCATGGTCACAACAACATCACCCCTCTATACAATCTCTCATATCAGGTGATATTTACGTTCGATGTGCTTTCCTTTCTTATGGGCTCTTGGTTTCTTTAAGTTGGCAACCGCTCCGCTATTATCACAATAAAATGTAATAGCCGACTGCGCTTACGGCACCACATCCAGATCCAGTAGAAAGTTCTTGAGTCAAAAAGCCTCCTTGGCTGCTTTAGAAGTTGCCTCGTACTCAGCCTCCATGGTGAAATCAACAATGCAAGATAGCTTGATACTCTTTTAACTTATGGCTCCACCTTATAAGGTAAACACATATCCCGAGGTAGACTTTTGGGAATCCTTATCTGACTGAAAATCTAAGTTCGTGTGCCCTAAAGGTACTAGACTATCTGCCTGGTAAACTAACATATAATTTTTAGTCCTTTTCAGGTACGTGATTATATGTTTTACCGTTGTCCAATGCTCTTGTTCTAGATTAGACTGATATCTGCTAACTATGCCAACGATAAAACAGATGTCAGGTCTAGTGCATAGTATAGCATACATAAGGCTTTCCACTGCCAAAGTATAAGGAATCACCTTTATCTTCTCTATCTCATCAGGTGTCTTAGGACACTGATTCTTGGAAAGAGTGATCCCATACCTCAAAGGAAGAAACTCTTTCTTACAATCCTGCATACTAAAATGAGCAAAGTCAATGTCGATATAACTAGCTTATGATAAGCCCAACAGCTTCTGTTTCTGATCTCGCATAAGCTTGATCCTAAGGATGTGACTGGGTTCTCCCAAGTCTTTCTTATCAAACTGCCTAAGTAACCATATTTTAATCGAAGATAATACCCCCACATCATTTTCGATGAGTAAGATGTCATCAACGTAAAATAATAGAAAGACCACCACGCTTCCATCATGCTTCTTGTACACACAGGACTCGTCAGGACTTTGATCAAAACCATAAGACTTAATGGCTTGATCAAATTGAGTGTTCCAAGATATAGATGTTTACTTAAACCTATAAATAGATCTCTTAAGCTTGCACAACATGTGCTTCTGGCCCTTTGCTATGAAACCATCTGGTTGTACTATATAGATACATTCATTTAGACATCCGTTAAGGAAAGTTTTCTTGATGTCCATTTGCCAAATTTTGTATTCAAAATGAGCCGCAATAAATAAGAGAATTCGGATAGACTTAAGCATGACTATCGGCGAAAAGGTCTTCTCATAATCGATCCCTTCTTTCTGAGTGAACCATTTTCCAACAAGCCTAGTTTTGAAGGTTTTTACCTTCTCGTCTACTCCTCTCTTTCTCTTGTAGATCCCTTTGTATCCAATAGGTTTATCATTTCGGGTGGTTCTACAAGTTTTCAAATTTGATTAGAGTACATAGATTCCATCTATGAATTCATAGCCCTTTTTCATAACTCTACATCTTTATCTTGGAGTACTTCATTGTAGTTACAGGGCTTAGTATCTAGTTCTTTTAGGATTCTGTCAAAAGACTCTCCTAAAAATATATCCAGATCAGGTTGATGAACAACCCTCCCACTACGATGTGGTACTACCTGCATTTATGTACTAGCAGTGACACGTTATGCTGATTCTGAACCCGTATAATTGTTAGATGCAAAACTGTCAAGGTCATTATTTTTGCAAATAATTTTTAATAAAAAATTAATTGGACGGACAAATGCCGAAACGGACTCCAGATAAAACTTTTGACGTCAAACGATCAAAATTAAAACTCGTGCAACCAAAGTTAATTTAGAAAAATACTTGTTACCGGTCAAATCTTCAACTACGCTTTTGATTTCGAGTTGAATCTCCCATCAGACCTTCTACTGAATTCCTTTATGCGATTCTTAAATGTAGTGTGGGTTACAATCTGTCATGAACTCGTACCGGCAGAACCTAGACAACTCTAGTCTTGAAGACAAGTTATAAAACTGGTTCAGCCTACCCGCATATTTATAGGGCTACAGCAGGGACCTACGGAATAATTATGAGTAAGACTACCCGTGGAACACAAACACCCATCAGCGATTTTTACAATTAAGCAAACCTCATAGCGGTATCTGTAATTATGAAAACCTTGCAGAGATGTTTGAAATTTTTATAAAATACTGAATTACAGTTCACACCACTAAAAAATTATAATTTCACTTAGACCCATAATCTCAAGACCTTCTTACGTTGATCTTCTGTTATTAAATGCTTAACATTTCTCCCCACGTTAAAATTCTTGATACCTGCCAATTAAATTTAATTTCTGACAATTTAGTTTAATCAGCATCTTGAAATTTTTGAAACTCTTCCGCTTAACTTATAGTCTTCAAACGTATCAGATAAGCGATCAAATAGCTCAGGAAAACCAGACCACTGTCGGCACCATCTTACCGTCACCTTCAGGTGGCTTTTTCCGTCACATCCGTGCTCTATTTTTTACGCTTTTTATATAAAAAAAAATAGCTCTAAAAAATTAGTATTTTTCTATCAAAACATATACTCAAAAACTGCCTGAACCAGCTGCCGCCAACAAGCTGCACCGCCGCCCCAAATAGCCCATTGTTTGGGCTTTTTTCGATGGTCCTTTTGTGCCCAATTTTTTTGAAAAAAATGATCAAATATCCAGCCACACGTTTCAATAAAGAACGCCTCAAAAACAGTCCGAAAAAGTCCCAAAAATAGCTAGAAAGTTGCCGTTGCCGCTGCCGACAAACGATCGCCGCCACCTCATTTTTCCTCCACTGTTTGGCCTGTTTTCTTTTTCACTCTCTGGACTATTTTTTCGGTGATATTTTACTTTTTTATGCCAAACAAAAATGTTCAAAAACAGTCTTGAAAATATTGAAAAAACTCACGAAAAATGACCCGAGTTGAAACTCCCATCAGACTTTCTAATATATTCCTTTATGCGATTCTTGAATGTAGTGTGGGCTACAATCTATCAAGAACTCATACCGAAAGAACCTGTACAGCTTTAGTCTTGAACACAAATTATGAAACTGGTTCAACCTATCCACATATTTATAGGGACTACAGTAGGGACCTATGGAGTAATTATGAGTAAAACTTCCAATAGAATACAGAGACCCATTAGCAGTTTTCGTAATTAAGCAAACCTAAACGTGGTATCTGTAATTATGAAAACCTTGCAGCGGTTTCTGTAATTTTCATAAAACACTAAATTACAGTTCACACCACTAAAGAATCATAATTGCACTCTGACCCATAATCTCAAGACCTTCTTACATTGAGCTCCTGTTATTAAATGCTTAATATTTCTTCCCACGTTAAGATTTCTAATACCCACTAATTAAATTTAATTACTAATAATTTAATTTAATCGACATTTTAAAAATTTTAAAATCCTTCCACTTAATTTATTTAACCGTCGGATAATCAAATGCACTTACAAAGTTTGACCCGGTTAAAACTTATAAGCTTTCTTAAGGGGGTATCGTCAATCCTGATTATTCGAAACGTGAATTTTGTCAATAATTAATATTCATCATATAAAAAATACCGTTATCCAACTCACTGAGAATATAGACCCATATAAAATCGCACTCTCTAATAAATTAAAACAACAAATATTAAATATACGCAAATCAATAATTATTTCGAGATTACGAGTATAAGCACTATTCATTATAATTTTGGAGTGTGAATTAATTTATATAGTAAGTATGAAATTAATTACCTTAATGTGTCCCGTTTAATACACACAAAATATACTAGTACAGAGAGTTAGAATAATAGACGATGCTATTATCTATTCCCCGTAACCAAGACAAGCCTAATAAAACTCTATACTACAGTCGTACCGATGGTATGTCCATTTTTGTCTAAATTATGAACATAAAACTTATATTCTATAATAACCTAAAATCTGATATTCTATGTGCAAACCGTACTCTACATACCAGATTAAATACTATTGATATTTCCTCTTCCATTCTATTGATATTTCCTCTCAATTTTTTCAGAACAATTTCTCTTGGAGTTGTAGTCTATTATATAATCATCTTCCAAGAATCGGGCATTAGTACTGACAATGGCTTTCTGATTCTTAGGATTATAAAACAAACCATGCTTCGTTCCCTTAGAATATCTAACAAAGAAATAAGCTTCTGTTCTCTGTTCCAACTTACCTGCGTTCTCTTTTAGCACACGTACTGGATACCCCCAAATCCGAATATGTCTAGACTAAGCTTGCGCCCGGTCCATAATTTTGTGGGAGTAGAAGGTACCAAGTTCAGAATGTAAACTCCTGTCTCTAATGTAAAATTTTATATTAAATCCAATAAATTCAAATAAATCATCATCGACCTTATCATCTCCGTAAGAGTCATATTCTTTCTTTCTGCTACACTATTTGCTGTGGAGTGCTCGGTGCAGTCAATTGGGATGTAATTCCCTCTGCTGACAAATAGTCTTTAAACTTTTCGAAGTGGTACTCGCCACTACGGTCGGATCTTAATAACTCGATACATTTACCTAGATGCTTCTCTGTTTTCACCTTGAATTCTTTGAATTTCTCAAAGCCTTCAGACTTACAGTGCATCAAATAAACGTATCCATACCTTGACTAGTCGTCAATGAAAGTGACGAAGTACTCGAAGCCATCTCTAGCCTGGATAGTCATAGGTCCACATAAGTCAGAGTGAACCAGTTCTAACGATTTTTTAGCTCTATAACCTTTAGCCAAAAATGGCTTATTGGCCATTTTACTCTCCAAGTAAGATTCACAGACTGAAAGTGCGTCAATTTTCAATGAACCTAAAGGTCTATTTTCAACCAGTCTATTTATCATTTTCAGATTAATATGACGGAGATGTAAGTGCTAAAGAATCGTTTGGTTCATTAAAGAATGATCTTTTCTATTATTTGGTAAATTAGACGTGTTATTCAATTCATTCAATTACAGTGTAGAAGAGATAGAATATATAACATACAAATCATCCATCAATGTACCAGAATAAATAAAACGTTTATTTTTCTTAATAACTACAGAGTTATTAAAATGAACAGAATATTTATTCTTAACCAAATTAGAAATCAAAATTAAATTCTTTCCTATAGAAGGTATATAAAGACAATCTTTTAAAGTTAAAATCCTATCTCTACTAAAAGTAAAAGTAACATTTTCCACTACAATTGCTGCCAGCCTGATATTATTGCCCAAGTGTAGGTAAATCTTTCCATCACCGAGATGTCTAGTTTTCTAGAACCCCTACAAAGAATTACAGACATGATTAGTAGCTTTCATATCTACACGCCAGGTACTGGTAGATAACACCGCTAAACATGTTTCAACAACCAGTGAACAAAAATTATCTTGCTTGTTCTGTTTGCTGAGAAAAACTAGACAATGTTTGTTCCAATATCCTGTCTGGTTACAATGATAATACTTGCCTTTCGACTTTATCATACCAGTTTTAGGCCTATTAATTGTTTTTAGACTCGTGCCTCCCCATTTCTGAATATTTTTCTCCTTTTTACTTTTCGGCTTAGAGGAAAAATCTTTTTCAGGAACAAACACATTACTTGGCCTCTTAAGAACACCCTCAGCTGCTTAAAATTCTTTAAGTAGTTCTTACAAGAAAAAAATTGAGTTTGTTCATAGAATAATTTAGGCAGAACTACTTAAAGCTATCAAGCAGCGATTAGGGTATGATATCGACCTCGATTTTCCTATCAATCTCAGCTCCTAGGATCTCTAGTTCATTCAAAAGAACAATCGTCTTCAGAACATAATCCCTAACTAGGGTGCCTTCAACCATGTTTATATTCATTAGAGAGTTCATGGCCACCTGCCTAACCACACGATTCCGATCCCCAAACAATTCTTTGAGGTTCATAATCATGTCGTAGGTACTAGGCATAGAATAATGCTGATGTTGCAATACATTTGACATGAAAGCCAAAATGTAACACCGCACCATCTGATCGGCCTTTTACCACTTCTAATTAGCCCAAGTTTCCTGTTCGGTCTCCCCCTTATCAGGTACTGGTGGACAAATCTCAGCTAACATAAACTTATAGTCCTCGACGATTAAAATAATATCCAAATTCCTTTTCTAGCCAACATAAATTGAACTCATTAATTTGTTTTCTTTGAATATTGTTGCGAGAGGATTGAAAACTATTTTATCCTGAGAATTACATAATTAAAAATCATTAATTAAGATGAGCAAAAATCTTGAATTTTATTTTAAATTGGTTCCATTTACCATTTTTAAAAAAAATTCGCCAGCAGCTTGGTACCCCATGAATAGTATGCCTCAATAAGAAGAACGTCTACCATTCATCATTTATCCAGGCATACCAATTTCTATTAAATTTTTTTATCTAAGCAACAGATCATGTCAAATAAAATTAATTAGCTGACGTACCTTCGGTCCTATAAATAATAGGAGTGACTCAGATAGAGATGATATTATTATTAATAACTACGTGTTAACCATCACTTAATTACAAATCAATCGCTTCACAATGAATCCTTCAGCTGGAGAAGTGATTCACACTAACTATTATCCAGAGTTATCCCAAATGAGCTTCCGTATCGGTAATTCTGTAATTAATTTTGTCCGATTGGGAGGAAGGCCCAAATTCCAATACGCAAAATTAATTACATCACTTACGAACTAGTGATGGAGACCGTAGAATTAATTTATAAATAAATTTTCTTATCCACTTAGTTTTTAAAATAATTTTTGAAGGTTATAAAAATTTGTTTAATTTTAACAAATTCAAAATTTTGAAATAAAACACATTACAAAGATTCAGGTAAAACCAATCTTACGTGTTATATGTATAACTACTAAAATTTTTAATTCTCCCTTTTTATGAAAAATATTTTTAAACAAAACTTGATAATTTAATTTTATTGTCCAGTTACTCATATTAATTTCAAAAAAATAGATTTATTTAAATTAAATCTTTTGTCAAGCATGCAACAGTATATAATTGTCCATGTTATCCAGAATCATACATCCACAATAAAAATCATAAATAAGAATAAACATGCATATGACAGTAAATAAACAGATAATCCTGGCCTCTATGGTTAGTCCATAATATCCTTAAGTCGCTTCATGATCCCAAGGTATCCATGTTTACTTCTGCAGGACGGGGTTCGACTTGCTCCAGTGACTGTCCTACTCCAGTGACTTTTCCATCCGAACAGGCGTCCAGACAAAACCCCTCCAGAAAGATTTTCTTCCAGACGAAAGGTCGGGTGTCCGAACGAAAACGTGATTTTCTACCCTAACTGTGCCGTTCTTCACTAAAATTGTTCTAATCACTGTAGAGCTCCGCAAAATGATTAAAAACTCTATCGGGGCTTTTGAAACAACATCTAATCTTCAACTTCAACCTGTTAAATATTACAAGCTCGAGTCCTGTCTCCATATCTGGAGTTCACAATCAATCTATTAGAGTGAAGGTTACATATGATCATGTGCCCCCAATGGAGTTCATATTGATTTTACCAGGATCAAAACTCCGTGAAAACCAAAACCATCATCATACATTCATCCAATCAAACATACATTCATATATGACCATAAAGTCGGGATAGAACGCTGCAAAACAAAAGTTAGCACAGTTCTAGCCTACCAGAATCCCATATACGTCTGTAGTGTGGGCTATCTTGAACGTGTTCTTCACAATCATCTCTAGCCACCATTGGATTACATTGAAACCCTAGTCGTATATAACGTGTGTCTCTGGCTAGGGTTGTATAACAGCATATAAATATGCTACAGTAAGGACTTGTAGAGTAAATATGATTTGGGCTCCCAATATAATTATGAAAATTCACCTCAACCTAGAAGTAATTTCATGAAAACATTAATTATAATTAATTCCACTAAAGAATTATAATTGCACTCCTAGCCAAATTCTCAAAATTAAATATTGGAGCTCTTATTATTAAATGCTTATTTATTCTCTCAACGTTAAGATTCTCGATACCCGCCTATTAAATTAAATTACTAACAATTATATTTATTCTCTCAACGTTAAGATCCTCGATACCCACCTATTAAATTAAATTACTAACAATTATATTTAATCGGCTTCTTCAAAAATTTATTATTCCATTCCACATAACTTATTTGAATGCCGAATAATTAAATCTACCTATAGGGTTTGGATCGGTCAAAACTTATAAGCTTCCTTAAGGGGGTATCATCAATCTTGATCTTTCGTGACATGAATTCTGTCAATAATTAATATTCATCATATAATTAATATCGTTATCTAACTCACCGAGATTATAAACCCGTAAAAGATCCATCCTTTAATGAATCAAAATAATAAATATTAAATATACGTAAATAATTAATTATTTTGGGATTAAGAGTATAAGCACTCATAATAATCTTGAGGTGTAAAGCAATTTACATAGTTAGTATAAAATTAATTACTCCAATATGGTCTTATTCAATACACACAAAGTGTATTAGCACAGTAAGTCGGAATAATATGCGACACTATTATCTATTTTTCGTAACCAAGACAAGTCTACTAAAACTCTGTGCTACAGTCGTATCGATGGTTTGTCAATTCCATCTAAACTGTGAACAAAAAATTTATATTACACAAGAACCTTTAATCGTATGTAAGCCGAACTCTACACACCAAAATTAAATACTATGTAGAATAAAAGACATCTATCCACGATATTAAATAAATAATGAAATGCATACATTGCTCATTAAAATTCTCATAAAATAAAAAATTAATTTTACTAATAAATAAAATTAAATACTAAAACTAAAAACCCATGATTTTTAATATATAGCCTTGACACATTTTCCTTCCTTAGATCGTACAATCTCTCTGTTTCTTTATTTGCGACTGTTGCCTATCGAACATCTTCCTTTTTACAGGTCCATTAGGATGTGTGGTAGAGGGTAGAGCGTAGAGGATAAGGCTGGTGCAGATCTGATGCGCAACAGTGACGTCTCTTCCATGCAGATCCAATTGAAGGGCCCTTCTATCGTGAGTGGTACCTCGGAGAGAGGATGGTGCGTCAGTCTTTGAGCTTAGACCATTTTCATATTTTGACGCCACCTGCTGCCCGTATGCGCATAAAGGGCGTCATGAGTGACCTTGACATGATGTTGGAGATGGTTGGAGTCTAAGAGTCTACAATGTTGGAGCCTCTAGGGGATTATGAGGCTTAGGCGAGAGGGCATCTGATGGGGTCAATGGGGACTCGCCTAGAAGTTGCAGGAGAACCTCCTGATGGACCGGCTTCCACAGGAAGTGAAGTAAGAACAGCGGCAGTAGGAGCTGCAGCATCAAGAGTTGCAGAAGCCACTGGAGCAGCAGCAACAGGAGTAGGTGCCCTGATGGTTCCCTAGGACGTGAGCGTTTATGTTACGGGGTATCCTGTGAGAATTTCCATTCCAGTTTTGCCAGCTTCAGAGTTTATCGCGGCTCTTTCTCAAGTTTTAATCTCATTTTGAAGCTTCATTTCTCGACTCTAATACCTTGCTCAATTCTTGTTTCCCCTCCTTTTATAGGTTACACAGGAGTGGGTGGATCATCATTTGCTTCTAATAACGGGCTTGAGGGCCTTGGTACATCATTAGGACGCTACCCTCCGTTTAGTTGGGATCTATTTCGCTCCTAAGGCTGTTAAGGTGGTAAGTATTCTTTTTTTTTTTTTACTTTTCATTCTCTCTCCTTTGTTTATATTTATCTATATTCATTTCTCTTTCGTAGCCACGAGCTCCGGTCCGAGGTGCAGCACGAGGTGGGCAACTCGTGTCCCGTGCTCTTTCTCGTCCTTCTTCTGCTCGTGGATTTTTTTCATTTGGTATGAGTCGATCTGCGGTTATCTTTTTTAGTTAGGGATAGTAACGGGACAGTTATTCTATATATTCTGATATTGAAAATCAAATTTTTGAGATTAACAATGATCGCTCTTTTCTGAGTGAACTAGAAAGTTCTTTTTCTAGTTATCAGAATTTTGGTTATCTGAATAATGGATTTTTCAGTAGTGACGATGATGGGATGATTTTGAGGGGATGTTTGATTCGTCTGATGCTGACCCTTCGAGAGCTGTCCCTTCTATCCCTCCTCATCGACATCGAGTTTGTTATAGGCGCTTTTGAGAGAAAGATAGATAGAGAGAGATCCCCTTCCTTCTTTTACTTACTGCCTTTAGCTTATTCCACATGTGCTAGATACATTTAGTCATTGTGCCTGCGTGCCCGTTTTGTTTGGTGATGGGCCGGAGTGCCCCAAGCTTCGACATATACTTAGGCCTTCGGGCCTTTTATTTTATTTATGAAAAATGGATGTTTTTATTCTTATCTTTTATATGCAAAGCTTTCTTTATTATGAAATTATTTTCAACTGCCTTAGTCATAGAATGCATGATGCAAGTCCCCAGTCACAGACTAGTTTATATACAAACTTTACACTTATTTTTCACAATTTGAATAATTGGTTTGAATGCAACACTGTTCGAACACTAAAAAGAGTATAAGAGAAATTTATGAGAAGAACCATACACTCGCATCCTTTAGATGTTGTAATCGCAGGAATGGAGATAGAGACCGCTCTAAATATACAAAATGAATAACTAGGTTGCAAAGAATGAAAGTTTGCTGCCCAAGTAAAAGTTGCGATCTTAACTACACGTGTTGCAATCGCAGCTTTCCAA
Source organism: Heliamphora exappendiculata (assembly GCA_034768845.1). Lineage (NCBI taxonomy): Eukaryota > Viridiplantae > Streptophyta > Magnoliopsida > Ericales > Sarraceniaceae > Heliamphora > Heliamphora exappendiculata. Next base: position 27,881 of record JAOTRH010011818.1, read on the forward strand.
GGTGGTGGTCGCAAGAAACTGAGATTGTAATTAGGATTCTAATATCCTAGCCTTCCTGCATGGTTCGGTAATGTGTTGTCACATTCGGTTTAATGACAGCAAATGAGGGTGAAATGATCTTATTGTCGATGAGATCTTAAATCTCATAACAGAGTCTCAGACAATTGTTAGTCAAGTGTCCGTGGATCTAGTGGTATGAGCAATACTGAGAGGGATTATATCTCGGTGGAAAAAGGTTAGGAAGCGACATTCAATCAAGAAGTTTTATTAGCCCTTTCTTGATAAGTCGAATCAGGGTTGTGGTCAAGGAGATGTTAAGAGGGTGAAGACTCTTCTTGGCACTTTTGGTTGTGGTGGTTGGTTATTTCCGCCAGGCGGTGTAGATGAAGAGTTCGGTTGATTTAATTGAGGGTTTAATAAATTAACCTCGTTGGAGCGAGTTACGAGGTTAGTAGAGGATATGGGTTGGTTTTTATTAGTGAAGGGGTACAGTCCCCTCGGCTTCTAGCTCAGATCAGCCTTCTCAATATCATAAGATTGGATTACGTCCTCTATCTGTACCCTAGCGTCGAACAACTGCTCAAATGTAGAAAGCGGCTGTGTGATCAGATACCTTTTCAAAGGGGATTGAAGGTTCTTGATAACAATCCTAACTTATCCTTTCTTAGTTGGCTGATTCATCATCTTAGCCACTTTTCCTCTCTACCTGGTTAAAAAGTCTACAAAAGACTCTCTACCCTCCTAGCAGGTGGTTTCTAATTATCGGGTGGTCACGTTTAGCTAGACATTGCAGCTATACTGACTGACAAATGAAGTGGCAATGTCCTCCCACATCCTAATTTTTGCAACATCCAGGGAGATAACCCACTTCTATGCAGCTCCTAAAAGCGATCACTAAAAGAGCTGGGCCTTCAACTGATCGTTAATGCCTATGGGTGCTAAGGTGCCGACATACATTCTTAGGTGTATCTTCGGGTCCCTATGGCATTGGGATTTAGGGGTTTTGGAAATAGTTAAAAAATAAGGACATTCAAAGATGTTTGAAAAAAAGATTTTAACACCTTGAAAGCCAAATTTTGAAAACCCATCTTTTGTTAAAAATAGAGTCACCACTTAGTTTTTGAAAAAAACTAAAAAAAAAAAAAATGGCTTACCGACCTTTAAAACATTAAACCAGAGAAAAAAGTTCGGGGGCTAAGGTACGAATCGAAAAAGGTGATAGGCACCCCGTTCGTCCAATCGTAAGGTTGACCTATACTAATCATCATTGATTTTTTAATATGATTTCTTAAATGCATGCAAATAAAAAAAGTGAAGGCAAAGAGAGAACATCGAAAATCAGATATGAAAAATACATAACATATGCACATAGTACTCCAAATCAAAACAAATAAAGGGATAAAATTCTAAATCCTATGACATGTAATTTTTACCTAAAGGATACATGAAATACATCCGCACACAATATTATTAAAATAAACTAACTATCATGATTTGCATAAAAGAACAAAAACATGCTAAAAGTTGCTAAATGAAAATCATACTACAAATGAACACAAAGATTTCTAATAACATCATTAAAATGATCAAAATGACTTAAACAACCAGAACAACTCAAATTTATATTAACATGGAACATACTTTTAGAAATGTTAAATTCTAGTTAAGAACGAAACTAAGCTAATGTTTAAAAGATTTTTGAATTTATGTTAGAAAGAAATAAAAGAAAGGAATAATGAACAAAATGCTAAAAGGAAGCCAAATTAAAACTAAAAGAGCTTTTATGAGTTTTATGTTTAAACAAAATAAAAGAAAGGAAAGGGAACTATAAAAGAAAAATTAAACTAACATTTTAATTAGAGAAAATGACAAATAGAAAAACAAAGCTAGTAACAAAAGAAAATAAAAGAAAGAAATGCTAGAAAAGAAAATTAAAAAGAAAATAGGAAGAAAATAAAAATAAAGCTATTAAAAGATCATTACACTAATATTAAGAGAGAAGAAAAAAAAAATAATAAAAGCTAGAAAAGGAACATTAAATTAATGCTAGTGAAGAAACATTAAGTTAATATTAAAAAGAAAGAAGAGAAAAATAAAATAGAACATTAAAAGAAAAATAAAACTACATTACAAGAAAAGAAAAAGAAAAAGGCATATTAGTATTAAACTAAAGATTAACTATTATTAGAGGAGAAGATGTAAAATACTAGCAAAAGAAATACTAATTTATGATTAAAGAAAAAATTGGCATTAAATGAGTGCAATATTGACAATTGCAACTATTTTTATGTAAGTTCTTGTATTATAACAATAACGACATTGTTTAGTCGTATTGTCAATTTATGTTAGCACTAATTGATGAATTCATAGAAAAGGAACAATGTACTTAATGTGAAAATGTAAATTAAGAATTTGATTAAAATGACTAAGTTACATGAAGCAAATTAAATAATAAACAAGATTAATTACGTAAACAAAAGAAATATGCAAATTGAAATTGAAAGTTAACTTGATCACTCCAAGAGAGAAGAAATGGAGTTAAAAAGATCGAAAATCCAAACGAAGTACCTGGATCACTAAAGAATCCTCGAGTTGGGAAATGGCAATTTGGTCCTCGGGCGATAATCTAAGATGGGGTTTCAGGACTTCAGTAGGGTTTCGACGTCGGTATTTTAGCAGGGTTTCGGCGTCAGGGCTCGGATCGCTCGGCGATTCAGCAGAGCTTCTTTCACTAAACTTCTCTCTAATTTTTTGTCCTGTGAAATGTACCAGAGGTATGGTATTTATAGAGTTCTTCAGCCAATGAGATATTGCCACGTTTTAGGAACACGTCGGGCCATTTGGAGTTGGCGGTTTCCATAATGCAAGTTGGTGGTCGCAATGTTTTTGAAAGGGTCCACAAAGTTCTATGGCGATCGCTACATTGTAATCTGGCGGTTGCCATATTGGAAGGTGGCGGTCACCATTGTTGGTTAGGGTTTCCAAGAGGTTCTATTGACGGTCGCCATTATGAACATGGCGGCCGCCTTACTTGGGCAACAAGTTTCAATGGTTCGACAAAATTTCATTGGTTTGAAGGTTCTGGGTTCAAATACCGAGCTTAGATCACTTCCCGAAGATCGAACTGAGGCACTATGTCTACTGTTTTCGTTATCTGATTCATGTAAGATGGTGGGGTCAAATTGGGGTATCTACAGTTGCCTCTTTTTGATATAATTTGCATAGCAACGCGTGAGAAAAATTATATCAAAAATCCATAGACAACGGCTATTTGACCGAGCTGCCAATCTTAGGCCACAAGCACACAAGCACGCATATGATGTTGGTCGTACTCGTATTTTCATCGAGCTACCTACGTACCCCTTTGCTAGAGATCAGACCAAAACGTAGTTCACAGGGCAAAATGTAAAACATGATGCAAATGTTAGTATGATGTAATGCAATACGAGTCAGTTAAAGGTCATGAGTAGGACCAACGAGTCAGTTTAGGGTCATGAGGAGGACCGATGCGTTAATTTAGGGTCATGAGGAGGACCGATAAGTTAGTTTAGGGTCATGAGGAGGACTGACGAGTTAGACATCGAATTAATAGGTTGAGTTGGGACGATGTATGAGATTAAAATTAAAAACCTAATTACGACTTGAAATTAGATTTATCGAAAAGGACAGTCACGAATTAATAGGTCGAGTTAAGACCTAAAAATTAAGAATAAAGGCAGGATAACTAAAAGCTAAGTTACAGCTTGAAGTTAAATTATCAGAAGGATAGACTATGAATTAATAGGTCGAGTTAAGATCTAAAAATTCGGAACGAAGCACGAGGTAATTAAAAGCCAAGTCACAACTTTATTTTGAAAGAACACATATAAAATGATCTGAACACATTAAGAAAATTTTTATTTATTGAAGTTTTTATTTTTATTTATTATTTATTTATTTATTTATTTTTGTTTCTATTTTATTTTTATTATTTTTATTTTTTTGTATTATTATATATATATATAAATAAAACGCTCTTAAAAGGAAATAAACGCATTCAAATAACAGACCCCCAAACAGCCCCTCCTTGAAACCCTAAAACAGATGCGACTATTGATAAACTGGCGTCGTTTCCCCTCTGACATGGCAGTCGCCATTATCAAAACCCTTCAAAAGTGGTGGTCGCCAGATAAGGTCACTTCGAAGCTGGCAGTCACCACAAAACGTTTGGGATACCAAACAGTCGCCAGCATGGAAGATGGCGACCGTCAACTCCAAGCGCGCATAAGGCTTCCAGGCGCGCTCGGGTTAGGCTCATTCTTCACTCTCTCATTCTCTCTCTTTCCCTCTCGCTCTTCTTAGACTCTCTCTCGTCTCTCCCTTAGCTTCCTCTTGCTTTCTTGCTTTTTCTTGCTTCTTAGTATTCACACGATGTTTATACTATTATTTATGATCCCATTCCTCTTTGTAGCGGGTCAAGGCCACGGAGATGATGATCTCGGGGCACGACGGCGCCCTTCTGCTACTGGGAGCTCTTCCATGAGGACTCTCAGAGGTTTGACTTCTAGCCTTCCTACTGGTGGGGTCACTTCTATACTGCCCACCGCTGCGATGGACGCCCTCATCCTTGAGGCGGAGCGTGCTTCTCGCTAGGCTGAGGAGGAGGCGCGATCAGCTGTCGAGGAGCAAGCGGCTACAGATGCTGCTGCTGAGGCCGCTGTGGCCGATTTTTTCAATTATGATGCTGGAGAGGGTCATTCGGCACCCTTTGACCCACATATGTATGCCCCGCTACCTCATCGCGTGGTTCCACGTGGGTTAAGACGCTACAAGCCTCCAGCCAATGCTGTTGCAGCCGACATTCTTCTGCAGGAGCCCGACTACCATATGTCTCGTCAGCGCCCATCGGTATGTACTCTGTCTTTAATATTGTAATACAAAAGCATGATACATCAAATGTAGACGCATGCTTAGGATCCCCCAAATGATGATGAATGATGATTTATTTTGATGATGGCATGAATGATGATTGATGATGATTTGATGTGTTTGGTGAATAATTGGGATTTGAACTTAGTTTAAGCGCATATGCGATGGAGATTAAAATAGTATGAACACTTAGGGTTTTGAACAAACAATAAAATAGGCAATTATAAAATGTTTGAGTTTTTATTGTTATTTTAAGGAAAAGCACAAAACTAAGGGGGGAATTTTTTTGTTTTTATTTTGTTTTTATTATTATTTCTTTTTTTTTTGTATTTTTTAAATTTGTTTTTTATTTTTTTTAGAAAATGTTAGAAAATCCTAATTTTTTTTTGAAAAATTTTAGAAATTTTAGGAAATTTGGAAGATTAGGAAAATTTTGGAATTTCTTGGAAATTAATTTACTTTTTACCCCTTGGAAAATCTTGAAAAATCTTGGAAAATTTAGCAAAATCTTGGAAATTTTTAGAAAATCCTAAAAAAAATTTAATTTTTTATTTTTTATTTTTTAGAAAAATTCTAGATAATTAAAGAAAGAATTAAAGAAAATCCTAGAAAATTGAGGAAAAGTTTCATAAAGTTAGAGCAAAAAGAGCAAAACACAAAGGTTTTTTTTATTTCTTTTTATTTTTTATTTATTTTTATTTTTATTATTATTTTATGTTTTTTTTAATTTAATTTAATTTATTTTTTTTAAAGATGATTAGGGCAAAATTTCAAAGATTAAAAGGTTAGGAAAAAAAGAGACAAAATACAAATATCACAAAAGAAAGACAGAGATTTGCCTGGTATACCAAGGTTTTGGATGCTTAATTTTCTAGGGCTTGAGAGAACTGAAGGATCGTCACTTACACACGATCCTAGGGTTGAGGTGCCTAGTTTTCTAAGGCTCGAAGGGTCACTACCTGCACACGAACCTAGGATTTTTTCTTTCAGATGTTTTTCCACACTTTGTTTGCTCGAACTGTTCTTTATATATCCTCTATTTGCCTTCTCTTCTTAGGCTGGTCATTATGTCCGTGGCTTCGGAGGTTCTGCCTCTGAAGAGATATTTGAGTGGGTATGATGCCCTCCCTGCTCCTACCCGGGCTTACATTGATGCCTCCAGCTTTGCTCTCTTCATACCCTTATTGGGTAGGACGAGTAATGACCAGTTATGGTTGACAGCTTTGGCGGAGTGGTGGTGGGATACCACCAATACCTTTCATTTCACCACCTTCGAGGCTACTCTGATGCCTCTGGACTTCGCACTCAGCACTGGCATCTGGGTTGGAGGAGTGCCTATTCCATTTGATCCATCCATTGGTCAGTCGACTGATGTGCTGCTGTACTTTCTCGGGGCTATTCCAGCATAGATGGACAGAGATTGGGTGCAATATACCTGGTTCTTCGATCGATTCAGACATTTTCAGTGCACCAAGCCTCGTCACTATGAGTGGGTTGCCCGAGGCTTTTTGATGTATATGTTCGGCACCTCCTTATTTTCGAACAAGAAGAATACCGTTCATTTGCATTAACTCGGCGCCTTAGCTCATCTTGACCAGGTTGCTTCATTCGATTGGGGAGGACCAGCTCTCGCCACTTTATACAGCTTCATGCGGGCTTTGACCCGGTTCCCTCAGGAGCTCAGCATTGGGGGATACTGGCAGGTCTGGGAGGTATAATCTAGTTTCTTCATCCTTTTATTCATTTTTGTGATCTGTTATCCATTTTCTTTTGCTAACATCTTCTTCTTTGCAGTTATGAACTTATGAGTTCCTCGGGCTTCACGTCCCAGCGAACTCCTCAACTGACCCTCTAGTCATTCCTCGTGCAGCCCGGTGGTCCCGAGGGCTGACTCCCGACTAGGTATCTTTATTTACTGCTTACTATTATGTACACTACCTTCTTATACTGCTCACTACACTGTACTACACCGTACTGCACTATTTTTGTTCTCTTCTACTCTGCACACTGATTACTGTACACTGACTGTTATTATACACTGTAATATGTTCTACAGGTTCATTGGGACGTCTAGAGTGGCATAGAGGATCGGACTGGCGCAGATCTGATGCGTAGTTGGGATATTGCTTCTAGGCGAATCCTGTTGGAGAGCCCATTTGGACGGGAGTACTATCTAGGAGAGCAAGTGGTTCGCCAGTCGCTAGGCCTGGATCACTTTCGAATCCCGATGGTTCCTCTGGCCTGTATGCGTCGGACTGATCATCTGAGTCAGGTCGATCTTCTATTAAAGCTGGTTGGAACGCATGCTGCTGAGCTTTTGGTAACCGATGGAGACTACCCAGCCTGGGCTTGGGCACATCTGTTGGGACCTCTAGGACCCGGCCTAGCTGCCCCTAGCGAGAGGACATCACCAGAAGCTGCTAATGTTGGTGTTGCTAGTGCTGCTGCTGGAGTTGCTGGCCTTGGAGCTGGAGCTGCTGAAGGGGTGATAGGTCCGGAGATCCCTTGGGAGATTCAGACTGTGGCTTATGGCTTCCCCTTCTCCCTTCCTGTTCCAGTCCCGTCAGTTTCTGAATTCATAGCAGAGATTGGCCAAGTATTTCCTTATCCTTACTCCTTTCTTTCTTTTTCTTCTTTATTTGTCTGACTGTCTTTTCTTTTCCATCTGTAGTTTAATCAGGCATGGGTGAACCGTCTGCTGCTGATATTCACATGTCAGAGGGCATTGATCTGTAAGCTTGATGCCACCGTACGAGCAGCTGGCATCGCTTTTACTCCTACAGCCATAGTAAGTATCTTCATGACTCCTTCTAACCTTTCTGTTTCTTTTCATGTACTTTGTTCTGATCCATGTTTTCTTCTGATAGCCTCCAGTACCAGCTACCGGCATAGTACCACTGCGGGCTATTGCTCCTTCTCCTGCTCCAGCCCCAACTCGAGGTCGTGGTTCTCGTGCTGCCTCCTCCATAGCTCACTCTCGAGGGTCTGTCTCCTCTGCTCATAGTCGCTCTAGGGCTGTGTCTTCTTCTTCCGACAGCGATGGAGATGACTATATTGAGAGGCTTTTTGAGGACGTGAGCTCGAACAAGTTTGGCCCTTCTTCTCGCTAGGTCCGCCAGAGACATTCTTGAGAGAGAGAGAGCCCCCCTTTCTTACTCAGATACATTTACTCCTTACAGGCCTGCGTGCCTTGGTTTGACACATTTACATACATTTGTTTGATCCATGGGCCTGCGTGCCCTATTTTGCTGTTTATTGAGCTTAGGTGCCCCGATTACATCTTGTTGTTTTTAATGCATTTTGGGCCTTCATGCCACTCATTACTTCACATGTATGACTTTCTTTTTATTCACTACACCAACTGTCTTGGATGCAAAGTTCAATAATTACACAGAGTGCAAAAACCACATTCTAATACATGCTTGCCATCTTTCAACATGGAAATCACCAAAATCAACATGGCGGTCGCCATTTTCCTTAAATGCTTACATGGTGGTCGCTAGTTATAACATGGCGGTCACCTAGTCAAAGGGCTGATGTCATTGTACTATGCTTTTTCGAGTTGGCGGTCGCCTACCTCAAGGTAGCAGTCGCTACAATGATTGCACTTTTTGTCAAATTTTTGATTTTCTGCCTTTTTAGCCTTATAAATACAGCCCTGGAGGTCTCATTTTCTATTACTCCGATTCAGATGGCTTCTCCTCTTTCTCCATGGATTGAAGCATTTTCCCATATTGAACGATTGAACTTCGCCCCATTTGGCCTGAATGCACTTTTCTCACTGAGGACCATGGAGATTAACAGGCCTTTATTGTCAACTACTGCTCATCTGTGGGATCCACAGTCTCATGTCTTTCGATTTGGCCTTAAAGAACTCTGTCCCACTGTAGAGGAGTTTGCTGCCATTTTGGACTTGGCCCCACGGAGTGCTGTTGTGGTTTCGAATTTCTGTCTTTCATCTCGACAGCAAGTGATACAGCTTTGTGGTCTATATAGGATGGAGGCCTCTCTCTTGACACAGGATGACTGCCTCGACATTCCTTGGATCAGTGATAGGTTCTGTCCTACCGGTGACCTTAGTGACCTTGGTTTTCAACTACGGTGACGCTATGCACTTTGCTTCTACCTTCTTGCCCAGTATCTGCTCATTCCTTCAGACGGGCAAGTTAATTGCGCCCTGGTTGACATATTGGGTCAGATGTGGATAAGGAGGGACATCGTGGTGAGGCCACCACCCTTGCTGGTAGCCCTTTACTTCTTCAGGTAAGCTCATCATCTTTTTTTGCATTGAGCTCTCTGTCACACTGTAGATCTGGCTTGATGGAGAAGGTAAACATTGTACAAAAACTACCCACTGATAGACACAGTGCTGCAGCTTTTCTCTACCGCCCCCGTTATCAAATTCGTGACACCAAGGTAACCTGACGGTACCTTTCACTTTGCAGTGCCCCTGGTGGCAAATTTTAGCTATGACTCTGACCACTATGGATCATCCTGGTGTTTTGCTGGTCGGCCTTCGTCAGACTACCTTCTATTACCCTCATCAGATTATGCGACTGTTCGATCGCAATCAGATTATCTCTTCCAACATTCGAGGTCGTCTGTTCTCATCTACGCTGCAGGCCCCATTTTTGGCATCGTATTAGGATGCCTGGCCATCTCGCTCGCAGATGGAGATGCAGGAACTGCAGTGTCCTGAGCTTCCTGACGAGTACAAGGTGTGGCTATTGCAGGATCGGGAGAAGAAGGATAGAGAATGGGGGAAACAAGCGGCAAAGAGGAGGAAGATTTGAGGATTTCTGCTTTGTTTTGAGAATTGCACATCTTTCTTTTATTTGTAGAGTTTCGGACTTATGTGCCCTTCCTTTAAAAGAAACTCTGAATCAAGATAGTGAGAACTCCTACTTTGTGTTCAAGATGGTTCAAATTTATCCCAAGTTTTCTTAGTTTTAATTAAATGGCTGTATTATCAAAATTCAAAAATTAATTTGCATAGATCTTACTTAGATGTAAAGATGGTTAAAATAAAGAATGTGGTCGGACTTCTTGAAAGAAGCTTCCTGCGTATCCCAAAAAGATGAAATCGGGCCATAACGTAGTTCAAATTCAATTTTCACTCGGGTATTGACACTCTCCTTTCGTAGTGCCCTCACTTTTGCCAAGATTGCCCTTTCAAATTTTCGGCCTTGCAGGCTGCTCTAACTTTTGCCTTAGCTGCCTTTTTAGTTTTCAACTCAGCGAGCTTTTCTTTTATCTTTATTTTTACCTCAGGGATAGTACATTTTTAGTTGGTCGAGGTTTACTGGAGTGGAGAACACGTTGCCATCCAAGTCCATGATGATGACTGTACCACCAGTCATAATGGTCTTGATGAGAAACGGTCCGGACCAGTTCGGCTTGAACTTGCCTCTCGGGTCAAAGATAAGATCTCTGATTTCCTTAAGGACTAGATCCCCTTCTCTGAGATCTTGGGTCTTAACCTTTTTGTTGAATGCTCGTGCTATCCTCCTTTGGTAACCTTCCACGTGGAAAAGAGTCTGTAGCCTTATTTAATCAAATAAGAGCAACTCTTCCATCTGATTTCTCTGCCATTCTGCTTTTAAAATACCGGCCTCGGCCACTACTCTTAATGAAGGGATTTCCACTTCAATGGGAAGTACAACTTCCATCCCGTACACTAAAGAGTATGATGTAGATCCAGTTGAGGTTCTAATCGACGCTCGGTATCCCCAAAGTGAAAATGGTAAATGCTCCAGCTAATCCTTGTGTGAGTTGATCATTTTTTGCAAGATTTTCTTGATATTCTTATTTGCTACTTCAACTGCTCTGTTGGTCTGCGGTTGATAAGGTGAGGACTTGTTGGCTACTATCCGGTATTCCTCGAAAATATCTAAGACCTCCCTTTAAAAATGTGAACCATTGTCTGAGATGACCTCATGTAGGACTCCATACCAGCAAATGATGTTTCGTTTGATGAACTTAGCAACATGGGAGGCTTTCAATACCGAGTAAGAAGCTGCTTCCACCCACTTGGTAAAGTAGTCAATGGCCACTAAAATGAACTCATGCCCATTTGACGCCTATGGTATTACTCTGCCGATTACATCGATGCCCCATACTGAGAACGGACATGGTGACGTCAGGTTATACAGCTGAGACGGGGGAACATGCATAAGGTTCGCGTGAATCTGACATTTGTGACACTTTCGCACAAACTATATACAGTTCATCTCCATTGTCATCCAAAAATATCCCTGTCGTTGGATCTTCTTGGCCAACATGTTACCACTCATGTATGGCCCACAGACTCCGGCGTGTATCTCTTTCATCAGCTTTTGGCCCTGTTCAAGGTTTACACACAGCTTGTTGACCCCAGAATGTCCTTATTTGTACAATCTGCCACCGCAAATGATGAATTGTGTAGATAGTCGTCGTATTGCCCTTTTATCCTTTTTGCTGGCAAACTTGGGGTATTCCCCTTTTTTTACGAGGTTCTGGATGTGAAAATGCCATGAAAGGTCGTTAGTGCTTTCCTCAATTGCGGCCGTCATTTCGAATGCCGGCTTTCTCTTCTGTTCAATTATCAAATGTCTCATTCGGACTCCAGGTGGTATGTCAATCATGGATGCTAGGGTAGCCAATACGTCAGCAAACTTGTTCTGTAGTCTTGGTATGTGGGTGAAGATCACCGATTCAAAGCACGGTATCAACTTCTCTAGTTCTTGATGACAAAGAATCAAGGTTAAGTCCCTGACTTTCCATTCTCCTCTTTCTTATGAAACTACCAGTGCCGAATCTCCAATGACCTCCAACTTTCTTGCCCCTAGTTCTAAGGCTGCCTCTAATCCGGCTAAGCATGCTTCATACTCAGCCTGATTGTTGGTTACTTTAAAATTGAGCTTTAAGGACAAGGGTACGTGTGATTCATCAGGAGTAACAAGAAGGACTCCTATTCCATAGTCATATTGATTGGACTCGCCATCAAAATATAGAGTCCACTTGTCATCCCCGACTTTCATCAGCTGTTCGTCATGAAACTGAAACTCGGTGTCTTCACCTCCTTCTACTGGCTGATCGGCCAAGAACTCTGCCACTACTCTGCCCTTGACTGACTTTTGGGTGATATACTGAAGATCAAATTTTGATAACAACAACAACCATTGAGCCAACCTTCCTATCAGCGTCGACTTTTCAAACAGATACTTCAACGAGTCCATTCGGGAGATGATATTCACTGTGAAAGACAACATGTAGTGCCTCAATTTTCGGGAAGCCCAAACTAAGGCCCAACACATCTTCTCCAATGGTGTGTACTGCGTTTCTAACCCTGTCATCTTCTTTCTTAAGTAGTAGACGGCCTTTTTAATTCCAGTTTCACCTTCTTGCGACAGCATACATCCCATAACTGAATCAGTCATTGACAAATAGAGGATCAGTGGCCTATCAGGTTCGGAAGGAGCTAGAATAGGTGGATTCTATAGGTACCGTCGCACGACATCAAAGGCATCTTGGCATTTCTGATTCCATTCAAACTCAACTACTTTCTTCAATAGACGGAAGAGCAGCTCATAGGTAGTTGTCAATTTTGCAATGAATCGACTAATAAACTGTATTTTACCCAGAAAGCCCCTGACTTCTCATTTAGTTCTTGGAGGAGGCATTTCTAAGATTGCCTTGATCTTTGAAGGATCTACTTCGATACCCCCTTGAGTGATCATAAATCCAAGCATTTTTCCAACGGTAACCCCGAAGGTACACTTTTGTGGGTTGGATCGCATCTTGTACTTTCGAATCCTCTCGAAGAACTTTTGCAGTGCCGTGATGTGACCATCCCGATCCTTAGATTTGACTATCATGTCATCCACGTATACTTTGACCTCCTTATGAATCATGTCATGCAGCAAAGTAGTGGCAACCCTCTAATAGGTTGCCCCTGCATTTTTCAAACCAAACGGCATTACACGATAACAATAATTGCCCCAAGGTGTGGTGAATGTCGTTTTCTCTCTATCATCAGGATCCATCAGAATCTGGTTGTACCTAGAGAAGCCATCCATGAATGATAACAAAGCATACCCCGTGGTACTATCTACCAAGACATTAATGTGTGGCAACAGAAAATCGTCTTTCGTGCTAGCCTTATTGAGATCCCAAAAATCCACGCAGACTCGAATACGGCCATCCTTCTTTAAAACTGGCATGATGTTAGCTACCCATTGTGGATACTCAGTTACCATCGGGAATCCGACATTGATCTGTTTGGCAACTTCTTCTTTGATCTTCAGAGCCCATTCTGGCTGAATTCGTCTTAATTTTTGTTTGACCGATTTAGTATCGGGGTATGAAGGGATATGGTGTTGGACAATGTTAAGATCAATTCCAGGCATATCTTCATAAGACCATGCAAACACATCTTTGAATTCTTTTAATAAAGTTATTAATTATTCTTGTTCAACTAAGGATAAAGAAGAACCAATTTGCACATTTTGTGGGTTAATTTCATTACCCAGATTTATTGACAAAGTTTCTTCAATTATTGGTTGGGCACGCATTTCTTCTTTCCTTTTTATTAAAAGTTTTATTTCTTCAGGAATATCCCCGTCGAATTCAAAATCGTCAAAAAATATGTGAAATAAATCAAATAAAGCAGAGTAACTGAAAATCTTGTTCATTTCATTAAAAATAGAAGGGATTACAAACTCGATGGTAAAAGTAGAAAGAGGAGCATCAACAGACGTGCCCTCAATTATAAACTCCGACTCAAACTTGAACTCGGGATAGATGACCGATACATTACAAGACTCGGTGGACCAATTCTTCACCTCTTTCACAGCCACATCGACGATGAGCTTAGTGCAGTCTGCTGGTGCGCTGAAACCCATCATGAAGCAGTCCTGATCAGTCACCTGCAGCTGTGCCATTTTTACATTAAACAGCACTCCCATGTTAGTATCATCAAGCTTGTCAGTTCAATCTTCCTCCCGAACCTTCTTTTCTTCTTCTTTCCCTTCCAGTGTCTCTTCCTCTTCTATGTCAAACAGCTGATAGCTGAAAAAAATCTCCAACCCTGGTAGCTTTTGATTGGTCTCTTCGTCGATCCACGGCTCTGAAAAGCCACAATACGGGAAATCTTCCCCTTCCTTGATGAAGTACCCATTGAGCGCCCCAAAATAATTGGCCTTTTGCCCCTTTCTAAGCCCTTTCAAATTTTCTTCCGTTGGTTTATACCCATGACCAAAACGGTGTGAAGTTGGCAATACCTGAATGGGTTTCTGGATATCCTGTTGTTTACGCCCTAATCCCATGCCTAGAAAAAAGGATATTTTCCTCATCATTGTTACGGCCCGCAGGTTAACATACCTTTCTTTTTCATTCATCAGCATCTAAATAGCCTGGGTTTTATCGAACTGAAAACCACTAAGCAACATATCATCTTCACTATATTAAACTTCCAACAAGGTTGTGCCCTCTCCTCTTCTCGGGGGATGAATGATGTCTTCTCCGTGAATAGTTAAAATTGCTCCTTTCTTATCAGCTTTAGTTTCTGATGGAGAGTAGATGGTACGACCTGAACATTTGGGTTATGTAACTAAGGTCTACCCAACAATAAGCTAAAAGATGTCGGTACATCCAGTACATGAAATTCGATCGACGTTTCTAAGGTTCCTACTGAGATCGCAAATGACACCAATCCCAGTACGTCCCTCCTTATGTTGTCATAAGCCCGGACCCCTTGATTGCTTGGTACAAAATGCTCTATCTTTAGTCCTAAACAGAGCGTTGTTCTGAGCAGACATACATTTAATGCAGACCTGTTATCGATAAGAGTCATAGGGACCCATTTTTCCAGGCACTTAATGGTGATGCGCGGTTGTTTGTTGTGACTTTTTCCCTCTACTAGCAAATCTTTATCGGAAAAAAAATGACTTTCAATTTAACTATCGACAAAATAAGTCTAATTAGCTGCTCCGGGGTGGCCTCTATCGGAATGCTGGCTTTATTCAGAACCTTTAGCACAGCTTGCCTGTGCTTGTGCAAGGCCATTAGTAGCCCCCAAATGCTGATGTTAGCTTACGTCTTCTTTAATTGTTTCAGTACTGCATCGTCCTCCTCTTCTTGTTCTTTCTCCTTCGCTTTTCCACTTGGCTGCCCCTTTTCCAACTTGACTGGCTTGAAGTGCCGCCCACTTCTGGTCAGATGTTCTATCTCTTCCTCAGGATCCTAGAACCCTATTATTGCATCACTGGTCTATCGTACTTCATTTACAAGCGGGGGGCTTTTAAATGCCCAAAAATTACCTAAATCACTGATTGCTATTCTTCCTCTCCTCTCCTCTCTTTTCCTCTCCTCATCATCTTTGATGGCCCATGTGTTATCAATTTCCTCCTAGATGTCCTCTTCAATAAAGTTCACTTGGTGTTCTCGAGCGGCCCAGAAATTTATCCACTTTGCTCTGTCTGATTTCAACACGATCCTTACCAGCCAGTAAGACTGCATTTCATTGACGTACACTTCCCCTTCAAAAAGCTGGGGATGAGTGTTGCCATCGAGTATATGACCAAACCCATAAGGTCGAGTTGGGTAATCTAATGGCCAGTTATCTTCTTCATTGCACTCCTCCTCTTGAATTACTTCTTGATATCCTTCCCAGTTGTTATCATTACACTCCTATATGTTATTCCGACCATTTTTGGCCATAATCAATGAACAAACTGCCTGATCTTCAGTAACTGAAACACAAAGACGTGGCAGGTATGCTGGATAGATAAATCGGCTCGGGTCCTTTGATTCCTCCAGAGACATGTAATTTACCCCAGCCTGCCTGGTATGATTCGGCAATGGATTAGTCGTGACGTTCGGCTTTGGGGTGGCAGATTGTGGTGGGATGACCTTGTTATCGATGAGGTCCTGAATCTCATGTCGAAGTCTCATGCACTTATCAGTCAAATGCCTAGGATCTTGGTGGAAGGCACAGTATTGAGAAGCATTAAATCTTGGCGGTATGGGATCAAGTATAGGAATGGGGCTCAATGGCTTGATGAGCCCTTTCTTGACGAGTCGATTCAGGATAGTGGATAAAGAAATGTTGAGGGGAGTAAATACCCTCCTTAGCTTTTGTTGCTATTGGCTGTCATCGAACCGTTAGGCATTATTAGACTGTTGGGCAGAAGAGGATGGGTTAGCAGGTTTACCTCGTTCGAGCGAGACACGAGGTTGGCGGTAGCATATTGGTTTTGGTTATTTATGGGGAAGGTCCTCTTAGGTTTCTGGCTCAGCTCAACTTTTTCAATATCTCCATATTAGATTGTATCTGCTATTCGAATCCCGACATCAAACAATTGCTCGAATGTGGAGAGTGGCTGCGTGGTCAGATAACGCTTCAACGGGGACTGCAAGTTCTTCACCACTGTCCTCACTTGCTCTTTCTCAGAAGGTTAATTCGTCATCTTGG
Source organism: Heliamphora exappendiculata (assembly GCA_034768845.1). Classification (NCBI taxonomy): domain Eukaryota; kingdom Viridiplantae; phylum Streptophyta; class Magnoliopsida; order Ericales; family Sarraceniaceae; genus Heliamphora; species Heliamphora exappendiculata. The sequence continues at coordinate 44,241 of JAOTRH010011818.1, forward strand.
CAGCCTTGCCCCTCCATCGGGTCAGAAAATCAACAAAAGACTCCCGGCTCTCTTATCAAGTCGTTTCGAGCTCTTGTGTAGTTACGTCCAGTTGGACATTGTAACTATACAGATTGATGAAAGTTGTAGATATATCCTCCCAAGTTTTGGTCTTTGCTACGTCGAGAGAGAGGAACCATTTCTGGGCTGCCCTAGAAAGAGATCGGTGAAAGAGCTGAGCTTTCAACTAGTCATCAATTTCCATTGGAGAGAGGGTGCCAACATACATTCGGAGATGAATTCTAGGATCTCCGGTTCCATCAAACTTCTCCATGTCTAAAATTTTAAACTTTTTTGGTAGTTTAGCATCTGGGAATAAACATAGTTCTCCTACATCTAATATGTATTCTTCAATCTCTTTAGCCTTTCTAAGGACCTTCTCCATCCTGTCGATCTTCTCAATCAGTGCAGATTCTCTAAACTGAGCAGTGTTTTCTTCCTCAACTACCACCTGACGAGGGACCTATGGTGGTGGTGGAATAACTTGCGGTCCCTTGGGGACTTGATTGTCATCCCAAAAGTCTTTAGCATTCTCATTCGTGTCATCCAGTTGTCCATTCGCAACAGGGATACGGGCCTGAATCACCTGAATTTGTGCCTGACATTGCACTTGAGCCTGGGTCTATTTCTCTACGGCTCTCCGTATATCAGTGATCGTCCTCATTAAGGCTGCCAGATTCACCTCATTTTCTATCATTTCAGTTGACTCAGTTGGCTGTTCAGATACCTTACAAAGTTTACCCGATATTGACCTCACCCAAACGTGTGTTGACTGTGTTTTTCTTGGCCCAATGGTAAACTCACAAAGAACACCTAGATTCCAAACGTAGAATGATCAATATCAGACACTTCTCGGGCAGACAATCTGACAACAGATAGCAAATATTTTAGATACTCAAAATAGCAAATCATGAGCAGATAAATACGGAGACTAAAATAATGCCCCCATCGGGCTCATGCTGGCAGCATAACAGGATAACTTGAAAACCAGAATGATGGTTAAGAAGGGGAATCTACTAAATTCTAGAGGGAAAGCTCATCTAAAATGGGAAAAAAAACCGCACTTTGGCAGGGAAACATAGTTACGTTTACTGGACTGGTTCGACTTAAAATTTCTAAGGAAAATGGACAGCATAATGGTAAGGAAATAACTCTAATGGGTATGACAAGGGTTTGAAAAAAATGAGCCTATGTCGAGGGTTGGAAGAAACGAGCCTATGTTAAGGGGGCAGAAACCAACGACTCGAGAAGAACCCAGAGGAGAGAGAAACTATTCTTGAGGCTTTAAAATAGAACACGGGCGGGACCCCAAGAAGAAAACTATGGCATAAGAACCAAACATGGTGAAAGAAAAAGTTCGAGTAAGAACCCGAAGGAGAAGCTAACCTAATCAAAGGATAACGAAAAACCCAGGCCAAACCCGGGAAAGGAACTAGCTTAAGCCCAAACAAAACAATCCTAACAATACGTAAACAAAACATACAAATAAAAAAAAACACATAATCCTACCAAGGTTAGTAGCACCAAATGTGGGGTTCTAAGTTCACCATATGCAAAAAGACCGATTTTAGTCAATTGAACAGGGTACCTTCTGAATAGAGTTGGGTATATACCTTCTATGTAGAACATGGTCAAATAGTACGCCCGAACTCTTTTACTGCACCTATGATAGCGTACAGTCAGCAAGGATTGCCTTCCTTCCCAACAATTCCCAAAACAGATGAACGTTCAAGGTATCGAGTCAACCAGGCAATGGGGTTTGAAGAACAATACATATGCATACGAAAATACAAATGAGAAATTCTTATTAAGAACCAATGATGCTTTCAAGTCTAGCCCTCTTATTTGATTTTATAAACCAGTCCCCAGCAGCGTCGCCAGAAAATAATGTGGCGTTGGGAGTTGGGGTTTTTGAAAATGGTTCAAAAATAAGGGCATTCAAAGATGCTTGAAAAAAAAGATTTTAACACCTTGAAAGCTAAATTTTGAAAACTCTTTTTTTATTGAAAATAGAGTCACCACTTAGTTTTTGAGAAAAACTAAGAAAAACAAAAATGGCTTACCGATCTTTAAAACATTAAACCAGAGAAAAATATTCGTGGGCTAACGTACGAATCGGGGAAGGTGTTAGGCACCCCGTTCGTCTAACCATAAGGTTGGCCTCTACTAATCATCATTAGTTCTTCAATATGATTTCTCAAATGCATGCAAATAAAGAAAGAGGAGGCAAAGAGAGAACATCCAAAATTAAATATGAAAAATACATAACATATGTACATAGCACTACAAATCAAAACAAATAAAGGGATAAAATTCTAAATTCTATTACATGCAATTTCTAGCTAAATGATACATGAAACACACCCGCACGTAATATTATAAAAATAAACTAACTATCATGATTTGCAGAAAAGAACAAAAACATGCTAAAAGTTGTTAAATAAAAATCATACTACAAATGAACACAAAGATTGCTAATAACATCATTAAAATGGTCAAAAAAACTTAAACTACCAGAACAACACAAATTTATATTAACATGGAACATACTTTTAGAAATGTTAAATTCTAGTTAAGAATAAAACTAAGATAATGTTTAAAACATTTTTGAATTTATGTTAGAAAGGAATAATAAACAAAATGCTAAAAGGAAGTTAAATTAAAACTAAAAGAGTTTTTGTGGGTTTTATGTTTAAACAAAATAAAAGAAAGGAAAATGAACTATAAAAGAAAAATTAAACTAACATTTTAATTAGAGAAAATGACAAATAACAAAACAAAGCTAGTAACAAAAGAAAATAAAAGAAAGAAATGCTAGAAAAGGAAATTAAAAAGAAAAGAGAAAGAAAAGAAAAATAAAGCTGTTAAAAGAACATTACACTAATATTAAAAGAGAAGAAAAAAAATAAAAAAAATAAAAGCTAGAAAAGGAACATTAAATTAATGTTAGTGAAGAAACATTAAGTTAATATTAAAAAGAAAGAAGAGAAAATGAAATGGAACATTAAAAGAAAAATAAAACTACATTACAAGAAAAGGAAAAGAAAAAGGCATATTAGTATTAAACTAAAGATTAACTATTATTAGAGGAGAAAATGTAAAATACTAGCAAAGGAAACACTAATTTAAGGTTAAAAGAAAAATTGACATTAAATAAGTGCAATATTGACAATTGTAACTATTTTTATGTAAGTGCCTGTATTATAATAATAACGACATCGTTTAGTCGTATTGTCGAATTATATTAGCACTAATTGATGAATTAATAGAAAAGTAACAATGTACTTAATGTGAAAATATAAATTAAGAATTTGATTAAAATGACTAAGTTACATGAAGCAAATTAAATAATAAATAAGACTATTTACGTAAACAAAAGAAATATGCAAATTGAAAAAGAAAGTTAACCCGATCACTCCAAGAGAGAAGAAATAGAGTTAGAAAGATCAAAAATCCAAACAAAATACCTGGATCGCTAAAGAATCCTCGAGTTAGGGAATGGCAATTCGGTCCTCGGGCGATGATCCAAGCTGGGGTTTCAGGACTTCGGTAGGGTTTCGACATGGGTATTTCAGCAGGGTTTTAGCGTCGGGGCTCGGATCGCTCGGCGATTCAGCAGAGCTTCTCTCACTAAATTTCTCTCTAATTATTTGTACTGTGAAACGTACCAGAGGTACGGTATTTATAGAGTTCTTCAGCTAATGAGATGTTGCCACATTTTAGGGACACGTCAGGCCATTTGGAGTTGGCGGTTGCCGTAATGCAAGTTGGCGATCGCCATGCTTTTGAAAGGGTCCACAAAGTTCTACGGCGGTCGCTACATTGTAATCTGGCGGTCGCCATATTGGAAGGTGGCGGTCGCCATTGTTGGCTAGGGTTTTCAAGCGGGTTCTATTGACTGTCACCATAATGAACATGACGGTCGCCTTACTTGGGCAGTAAGTTTTAATGGTTCGATAAAATTTCATTGGTTTGAAGGTTCCGAATTCAAATACTGAGCTTGGATCACTTTTCAAGGATCGAACTGAGGCACTATTCCTGCTGTTTTTATCATCGGATTCACCTAAGATTAGGAGGGGTCAAATTAGAGTGTTTATAGTCTCCAGTCCCATCGAATTTTTCATGTCTGGCATCTTAAACTTCTCTAGCAGCTTATCTTCCGAGAATAAGCACAATTCTTCTGCATCCAACATATACTCTTCGACCCCTTTTGCTTTCCTAAAAACTTTCTCCATTTTCTAGATCTTATGCAGCAATGTAGACTCCGTAGAATGGGAAATATTCTTATCCTCTACCATAGCTTGCCAGTGGACTAGGGGTGGTGCAACGACCTGAGGTCCTTCGGGGATATGATTCTCCTTTTAAAAGTTGTCTCCTTCCTCGTTGTCGTTTTGATCATCTTGCTGTTTATTTAGCCCTGGCTGTTAGGCCTGAATTGCTTAAATATTAACTTGACACCAACTCTAAACTTGAGTTTGCTGCTCAACTACTCTCTGTATATCCGTAACGGCCCTCATCAAAGCCGTCAAATTTATCTCATTTTCATCCATTCTCAATTGCGTCGGTTCTATAGCTTCTTTGGAGACTCTATATAACCTTCTAGTAACTGATTTATCCCAAATACGTATGGGATCCGACTTCTTTGACTTAATAATCTTGAATGGGAAATGTAACAGAAAGGGAAGCAAACATCAAGAGCTTCTTGGGAGGAAACGGGTAAAACTCTGGCAAGAGGCAGATGGTTTCCCGAACACAACACAAAAAACAAAGAACAAAAATAATCACCAAATCGAGGAGAATGCCCAGAATGGGCTCCAAACAAACAGAGAAACGAGGAGAAAATGGCATAACTGCCAAGGTCCTGAAAGGGAAGCCCAAAAACTCAGCTAAGACTAAACAAGAGAACGGGCAGAACCTCGGGAGGAAAAAAAATTATCCTAAACTAAACAAAGGTTCTAAAGAAAACCCGGGTAGAGCCCCATAAGGAAAAACTATCCTAAACCAAGCAACAAGTCTAAAATAAATTCGGGTACAGCCCCAAGAGGAAAAACTATCCTAAACTGAGCAATGGGTCTAAAAGAAATTCGGGCAGAGCCCCAGGAGGAAAAACTATCCTAAACCGATCAACGGGTCAAAAGAAAAATTGGGCCAAGTCCTGGGAGGAAACTATCCTAAGCAAATAAAACCCCTAAACAGATTCAAGCAAAACATTCAATTAAATGAAAACACATAATCCTACGGGTTTTATTCCTAATGGGGGTGTTCAAAGAAGCTATGTGCAGAAAAAAGGCCGATTTGATCAACACTTAGGGTACCATCTAAATAGAGTCAAGAATATACCTCCTATTCCAGGTGGTGCTGCAAGGTATGGTCAAACAGTACGCAATAACCCTTTTTTGCCGCACCTATTAGAGCGTGGAGGTAGAAGGCTTGCTTGCTTCTCCAACATAGCCACAAGACAATAAACTGACCGAAAGTATCGGGTAAGCTAAGCGGTGGCTAAGGATAATGAAAAATGCATGCGAGAATGAAAATGAGAAAATAAAATTAAAAACAAATGATGCTTTCAAGTGTAGCCCTCTTATTAATTTTAAAAATCAGTCCCCAGCGGAATTGCTAGAAAATACTATGGCATTTGGGATTTGGGTTTTATAAAAAGCTTAAAGAAGAGATTCAAGGGTTTGATTGTAAAAGACTTTTTTAACACCTTGAAAACAAAAAGTTTTTGAAAACTCTTTGTTTCAAAAAATGAAGTTGTGTAGACATCCCAAATTTAACCAAGCCGAATTTTAAGCACCCATCTCGAATGCTCCCCAATGACGAAAAAATGGAAATTATGCTTAAGAATACTCCCAAACAAGCAATGTCAGGAATTCACTTCAAAACCCAATAAATCACCAAAAACCTTCAAGCCGCGACATCCATGATCCTCACGGCCGCCACCTTTTTCATAACCCTACAACAGACCATGTCCTTATCCTCACGGTTGCCACTTTTTTTGTGATCCTAGAGCAGGCCATGACTTTCATTTGTCACGACCACTACCTTTTTGATACCCTAAACCTAGCCACAATCTTTGAAGGTCAAACCTGCTCTATTCGTACGATAAAAATTACGACCGGCACTATTTGTAGAACTAAAGGTCACGGCCGCGAGTTTGACGCCTTTTTGGACATGTGGTAACATTCTAGAGGATGTCTGTCTTGCCTCCGTGCCTATAAATAGGCGCCCATTTCCACAAAAACCAAGGAGAGAAATACCTAGATACCGATACTCTGTTGAATCCATTCTCCACCCGATATTCTGATACTCCCAATACTCACATTTTCGATACCGTATACTCCCAGACCTCGTTCGTGACTTTGCTTGCATTGGTGAGGCTATCGGAGTGTGGATTACTTGGCGATTCTTTTCTTTCAAATCTGAGAGGACATCCGAGATGATTTTTTACACTAGGTAACCTTAGGGAATCGTGACGTTTCTTAACCCCCATTTTGGCTCTCCCGGGGTCGTCACAATTAAGGTTTCCATTTATTGTTTCTTTCTTAGTATTCAAGTTATTCATATTAAGCATGTCCGTATGAGCTTTTATTGAAAATAGTACGTTTTCAACCTTCTGTAATGCATAGAATAGTATATTTCTAATATGATTTCGTGTTCACTGGCACACTGGATACACAAAAATATTTATGTGATTTATAAAACCTGACGGCTGTGACCCTTGGTAGTCACGGTCGAGAGAGATTTTGTTCCTATTATTACGGCTACTACATATTTATTTTGTGCGGCTACCTTTCTTCTCATTTTTGCTATGGCCACAACATTCTATTGATACGGCCGTGTGCTTTTTGTAAAGACCAGTAGCATGAAAATTATGTTTAAAGTCTTTTGTTACATATATGTATTCTGTATCGAGACGTGTGTTATTGTTAGAATAACATATGATAAATTCAGTCTTGACAAAGTGGGTTGTGGTTTTTATTCTATACATCCCATCCAATTGAGTCCCTTTAGACCTTGTATGTAGAAAACCTCTCTGGACCTCCAAAAATATCAAGGCTGCAAACTTTGGTTGTCACAGTCGCAACCTTTGTGACCTCTTTTCTTGCAACTACCTTATATTTTGTCACGATCACCAGTTTTGTAGCTTATTTTGTTATGGCCACAACATTCTGTTGCTATGACTGTGAGCTTTTGTGTGTATAGTAGCTTTAAATTATTGTTTGAATCCTCTCTGTTCTTTATGTATAATATGTAAATAGCATGATTAGAGACGGAAATTGTGTTGCATGACCCTTATGTCTTTTTTTGTTTTATTTGATCTTTCATCGCATGCTTTTATCACTTTGCTTTGCTCAAATAATAGGTGCGACATGTTTAGAAATGACAACCAAGTTGCATGACTTCTTAGGATTGTAGTTAAGATTTTTCTTTGTTGTTTTCTTTCGTATGAACTCTCTTTAACCTTCTGTTCTGTATATGTTATCTTTGAAAAGTTTAAAACAAGAACCAATATTGACAAAAATAGAGGCCAACCTTGCAGTTAGGCAAAAAAGGTGCCTAACACCTTCTCTTTCCGTACCTTAGTCCTCGAACTCTTTTTTTCGCTGGTTAGGTTAAAAAAGGACATGTGCCTTTTTTTTTATTTTTCTTGATTTTTCTTAAAAACTAAGTGGAGACTATTGGCAAAATAAGGTTTCAATGACTGATTTTGATGATAGAAAACCTATGTATCTAATTGTGCATATTGAGATTATTTACAGAAAATATACGCTTAGCACAATTCAAGATACAAAGTGGAAGCCATGATGCATAGTTTCAGATCAAATCCTTTGACGACAAATTTTGGAACAAGATGCAAGAGTTAAGATATTGAAGGCTTGAAAAATAAATTTTAAATTTTGTGTTTTAGGATCTATGTACTAATCTCATGAATATCTCTTTGAAACTCATAGGAATCCTAAAAAGTCTTTTTAAAAAATTTCAAATCAAAAAGTGATCAAAATATTTTGGAAAGATAAAAATATGAATTTTTAATGATCCAGTCGATGAGGCTTTCTATCCAGGCAACTGATTGAACTATCAAAAATTGATTTTCAGATCTAAGGCAGTTCAGTCGACTGACTCTTGAGGTCCATTTGACTGAAGTATGGTCCAATCGACTGAACAAGTCTATCCAGTCGACCGAATAGGTTAAAATTTAAATTTTTACTGAAAATGGCTAGTTTGAACTTACCCTATTTAGCCCAACGGCTAGTCTGATTTTGAGGCCTATAAATAGAACTCTTGAGCTCTTGTTTTATTCACTCAAAATCTCTCAAATATTCTCTCATATATAATCTCTTTGTGTTTCAAATTCTTGAGCTTTTCATTCATATTTTTGAGAGAAAATCATTAGACTTCTTGTTGAGCTTCATTTTTATACTTCTTCAGAAGTGAGTTTAGTGCTTTCATTGTTCGTACTTATCTGCTCATTGAAGGAGCATTCATTTGTACTTTTTCTTCTTGTCATCTGTTGTATTTGAGAAAGGCGTTTCTCAAAAGAGGCTAATCCACCTATAAGGATTGGGTTGCTTGAGAATGGTACATTCTCAAGAGAGGCTACTCCACCTAGACTAAAGAGAGAGGCTCCTCTGCTTATTAAAGGAGAGGTAGTAAGAAATTCTCATAGAGGTTGGCTTTAGACAAGGACATAGGCCGTTGCGCCGAATCTTGTAAAAATCGTGGTGTTCATCTTCTAACTTGCTCATTTCTTTTGTTTTACTTTAACATATTGTTGCTTATCATTGCTTCACACACACCTACACTTGAATCATTTATTTCTCGCATCCTTTAATTTCTTAAAGCTACAAAAGTTTTGAATCATTTCATTTCACTTTGTAAGAAATATTGTCAAGTTAAAAAATTCTTGTATATTATTCTACAAGTCATATTTAAAAAGTATCAATCTTGAAAGTTATACTTATATCGTTAAAACAAGACAAGTATTGATTAACAAGAAGGTTTAAATATTGTGAATTAAAATTGAAGTACATTTGCATTGTTATCTTCAATCAAAAAGGGCTTTAAGTAAGCATCTTCATTTGTGCTTACATTTTTTTAAAATTTATTATTCTAAGTTATTTCAAATATACTTATACTTTAGTTTTTCAACAAGAAAACATACATAAAAATATATTTGTGAATTAATACTTATAAGTGAACTAAAAGGCATACTTGGATTTTATACATAAGTAATTTTTTTTTTAAAATCTAATTCACCCCCCTCTTGGGATTACACACTTACTATCAGCGACTCTATTTTTCTAAAAAATGTGTTTGGATATCTTGGCTTTTTTGTTTTAAAAAGAAAAGAGCATTTTTTAAAAAATAATAGGTATCCGACGCATTGTTTTTCGAACACACCTGAATAAAACGCCCGTAATTTTTTTGGTGACTCTATTGAGGACTGATTTTCAAAAAAAATCATAAGGGGGCTTAACTTGAAATGTCAATGGTTCTTATTGTAAACTTTTTATCGATATTCGCATTTACATTATACATATTTGCATGCTTGGTTCTCAAAACCCCCACTCCACCTACCCAATACCTCGGTCAGTTTACTATCTCGGGTCTATGTCGGCGAAACCAGCAAGCTTTCTGGCCACATGCTTCCATAGATGTGCCAAAAAGAATTATTACGTACCGCTTAACCATGTCTTGCACCATTCCTGGCATTGGGAGGTATATTATTGACTCTATTCAGAAGGTACACTGAGTGTAGACCTACCAGCCTTCCCTTGTTGTATATAGCTAGCACCCATTTAGGATGGTTTTTATTTTTCCCATCTCGTTGCCAAAAATGGGTTGTTCTCAGTTTAAACTCTGGCTGACGAGTTCTCTGGTTTATACTAGCCCTTTCAACTCAGAGACACAGGAATATAGCTCCATGTAGAGAAGAACCTATACACATTTGGGCCCAATCTTTGAGTTGAAGACTAAGATGTGTCGAGCAATTGAGATTACCGATGGCAGACCCAAAATTAACTATAGCCGACATGATGAGGGAAATTCTGGAACTATAGCAAACAATTGAAGGGGTTAATACTATTGTGACCAATCAGGCTAGGATCTAAACTCAGTGCCAAGTGTAGATCCAAGCCTTGTAAACCCGGATTGTGAACTTCAATGTTGTTCTCCCGAGTGACCAGGAGGATGAAGTAGGTGACAACATTTGGGATGATAATGTGGGACTAGATGGAGCCCAATCAGTAGCTGTACCACCTAACGACTGGAAATCCCTAGCCACAAAGGAGTTGATCTTGTTTACTAAGGTCGACAAATTAGAAAAGATCTTGAGGAGGGCTCGAGGGGTCAAGATTACATATTAGATGTGGAGGGGCTATGTTTGTTTCCCAATGCTAAACTCCCTGAAAAGTTTAAAATGCCCGATATAAAAAAAATTGACCAAACTAGAGACCCAAGAATTCATTTGAGGACGTATGTGGGGACCTTGTTGCCAATGGGAATTAGTGATTAGTGAAAGGCCTAGTTTGTTCAACGGTCTTTGTCAAGAGCCGCCCAAAAGTGGTTTATGTTACTAGATGCTATAAAAATAAGAACCTGGAAAGATATTGCTACTGTGTTTGTTAACCAGTACAATTATAACATTCAGCTTGATGTCACTACTCGGGAACTCAAGACTACCCGACAAGACACCAAGCAGTTTTTTGTTGAGTTTCTGACCCGTTGAAGGGCTAAGGCAGCTAAGATGACGAACATGCCTATTGAGAAATAGTAAGTAAGGATGATGGTGTAGAATCTGTAGCTATAATTTTGAAAGTATCTAATTACGCAGCCATTAATGACGTTCGAGCAGGTCTTTGATGCTAGGATACATATAGAGGTTAGAGATATTGAGAAAGGAGAGTCAAGCCAAAGAGTGACAAGGAAACCTTATGTCAACAATTCGAACAATGCAACCAATTATGTGAACCGAAGTTATAAAGTGAACCTGCTAAACCCAAATCTGAGCCAGCCTAATCCATCTACTCAACTCGCTACCCAAAACTAACCTCGAAACCAGAAAAGAACCTCCACCCAGATCACCATTCCTTTGACTTCCATTCTAAGCCTACTGATTGAGAGGGGTCTCTTAAAGCCTTTGGAGCCAACCCCATCTTCGAATTCTTTACTACCCCGATAAAACCCGACCCAGTATTGTTCCTTCCACCAGGAACACGCTTATTTAACGAACAATTTCATGAGACTTCGGGATGAGATCCAAGATCTAATAAATAACAAGGTGATTCCTCCACCTACTGCCTCTCAAAAGTCGAATGTAACCACCACTCCCTTGTTGAATCACACAACTTAGAAAAATGTGAATGTTGTTGAAGGATGGGCAAAAGGCTTAGATCCCATGAAGTTCATAGTCCCCGTGACAAAACCAAAGCCTGTTGCAAATTTTTTATCTAGCCGAGATGTGTTACTAATTAATGACTTTGTCGAAGAAGTAGTAGACGACTTTGATAGCTTCCCGGTCTTCATCATTCATGAGAAAGAAGGGTTTTCTCCCTCTAATAGCATTAATGAAGAAGATGAAAAGATTAGGCATCTATGGGAAGATTTGGCACACCTCGAAGTGTTGGATGGCCTAGAGGAAGCCAGGATAGATATCAAGTGGCATATTCCAACTGTTCCGAGCAATGACGCAACGTGGTATAATGAGGTAGCATGGTATGGAAAAGAATCCCATTGGTTTGCACGAAAAGTGATGGGAATCGAAGAAGCCTTTTGGGAGTGGGAAAAGGTAGAAAAAAAGATAATTGGGGAAAGACAAAAGTATAAGATTTCTGGACTTTCCAAGGAGAAGGACATCTAGTAACCAAAGTAAGAGAAGTGACTGATTAGTTTGAAGGCCTTCAGGAGCCCAAAAAATAAGTAGAGCATCTAACAAGAAGTGGAAGGCATTTCAATACCGCCCCGCTAGAGATGGGGCAACCAAGTACGAGCATAGAAGAACCAAAGAAATAAGGGGAAAAATAGAATAGCAAGGAAGAAGATGTGGTTTTAAAACAGCTTAGGAAGACATAAAAAAATGTAAGCATTTGGGGACTACTAGTGGCTTCTCATAAACACCAATAGGCAATGTTGAAAGCCTTGAACAGTATAGATATTTCGACATTTCCCCCAATCAGTTAGTTAAAATGTTTATACCAGCAAAATAGCCCAACGTAATTGCCTTCAATGACAAGAACATTTCTCCCGATCAGTTGGTTGGAATGTTGGTAATAGCAAAACATCTGGCTGTCAAGTGTTTGGGGAAGTGGATGCTGGTCATCCTGGTCGACAACGGTTCTGCGCTCAATGTATGGCCATTATGAATAGCTTACTATTTGAGGTTGAAGACATAAGATTTCAAGCCAAGTGCACAAGGAGTACGAGCATACGACAATACGCAAAGGGATGTTCTGGGACTAGTAACATTTTACGTGACAATAGGACCGTTGGAGAGTGATATAGAATTCCATGTTCTTAACGTACCAGCGTCATTCGATCGGCTACTGGAAAGACCCTGGCTATATGACCTGGCAATTAGAGTAGTTCCGTCGACCTTGCACCAGAAAGTTAAGCTGATTAAGGAAGGGGTAACTGTCACCATTCTGGGGAAAACTTGCCTACCAACCTCGCTCAATGACACCACCTTGCTCCTTGAAATTCAACATGGTGTAAACACCCCAATCTAACTAAGCCAAATCTTAGGTACCCATCTCAAATGCGTTTCAATGATAAAAGTATAAAAATCATGCTCAAAGATACTCCCAAGCAAGCAACATCAAGAATATGTTTCAAAATCCAAGAAAACCACCAAAAAACATCCAGGTTGTGACATTTATGTCACGGTCGTGACCTTTTTGCAAATCATAAACCAGGTCGTGACTTCCTTTGTCACAGCCGCATATTTTTATCCTAGCCGCGACTTTTGAAAGTCGTGGCTATCCATTTCATCATCATAAACGTAGCGGCCATCACTATTACCCCTTTTTAGACAGGTGGTAGCATTCCAGAAAGGGTCTATGTTGCTCGCTTTGCCTATAAATAGGGGTCATTTTTTAGCAAAAAAGAGAGAAGAAAAGACTTGGATACCAAAACTCTGCCCAAATAGTCCTCCACCCGATATTCTCCTATCCATTCTATACTTTTCGAGCCTTGTTCGTGTTCTTACTTGCATTGAGAGAGTTCTTGGAGCTCGTACTGACTTGGAGATAGCATATTCTCACCCCTGAGGAGTCATTCGATGTGGATATCCATATAAGGTAACCTTAGGAATCATGACTCTTCTATAAACTCTCATTTTCTTCCCCCAAGGAGTCGTTGATAAGGTTTCTATTATTTTCATTGTCTATTTATCATTCATTTCAATCTAAGCATTATTCCTTCAAGTTTTCAGTATAAATAGTGTATTCGTAGCTTTTTGTTTCATATATTTACAGTCATTCTATTTCGTTTCGACGCTCACGTGCACACTGAGCACATCAAAAACTTTTTGAGGTTCTAGAATATTATGGCCGTGACCTTCCATTGTCACGGCCATATGTTTTATTAAACCTACAATCACGGCCGCAAACATGGCTGATTCATTTGTGCCTCAAATACGCACGACCGCAGCATTCTATTGTTACAGCAGCGACATTGTGGCTTTGGGATTTAGGGGTCAAAAATAAGGGAAGTCAAAGATGTTTTGAAAAATATTTTAAACATCTTGAAAACTAAATTCTGAAAACCCCTTTTGTTGAAAATAGAGTCGCTACTTAGTTTTTGAGAAAAACTAAAAAAAATAAAATTGACTACTGATCTTGAAAACGTTAACCAGAGAAAGAAAATTCGGAGGCTAAGGTACGAATCGGGGAAGGTGTTAAGCGCCCCGTTCGCCCAACCGTAAGGTTGGCCTCTACTAATCTTCATTGGTTCTTTAATAGAATTTTTCAAATGCATGCAAATAAAAAAAATAGAGGTGAAAAGAGAAGATTCAAAATCGAGTATAGAAAATACATAAGATATGTACATAACACTCCAAAACAAATAAATATCAAAAGAAAAAAAATCAAAGTCCTAAGGCATGCAATTTCTAGCTAAATGATACATGGAACAATTTCGCATACAATATTATTTAAGCAATCTAAATTAACATGATTTGATTAAAAGAATAAAATGTTAAAATTGCTAAAATTATCTAAACATAGATTAAATAAAAATAAGTTAAAGGCATGGTTCTAATAAAAAAATGACCAAAATAAATACCAAAACAAATTAGGTAAGAGGATAAACTAGGTAGAAAATGAGAGATGCATACAAAAAAAATTATTCAAAGAAAATTAAAAGATATTTTTATAATTTTGTGTATTTTGTAGTTAATAGAAGGAAAAAAATATTATGAGAGACAAGTTAAGAATATTTAGCTATTCACATTTAAATGAGAATAAAAGAGAAAAAAAATAGAAGAAAAGAAAAGAATAATGAAGTGTTTTTAAGAGAGAAAAGTATGAACTACTTAAAGATGAAAATTAGCTTAAAAGCTTTTTTGCCATTTTTAGATTTGATGAAGAAAAACAAAGCTAAATATAAGAAAAGGAAAATAGAACTTTAAAAGAAAATGAATGCTAATATTAAAAGAAAAAAAATACTAAATGGAACTTTGTAAGAAAATTAAAGCTAATACTAAAAGAAAATAAAATAATAGAAAAAGAAAATTACATTAATGAAAGAAAAGCTAAAAAAATGAATATTGAATTAAATGAATATTTAAGCTAATATTATTTAGGTTGGCGTTAGCAAAAGAATATTAAACTAAAATTAAAAGGAAAAAAATAAATGCTAATACAAGAAACAGTCTGATTCAGTTATACGCAGTTGAGTCATCTCTTTGTTGAACAACATTTCCAGATCAGTATCGTCGAGTTTGTCAACTTAGTCTTCCTCTTGGACTTTTTTTCCTTCTTCTTCCATTGTCTCTTCTTCCTCGGTGTTAGACAATTGATGATTGAAAAATATTTCTAATCCTATCAGCTTTTGGTTAGTCTCTTCATCGATCCATGGCTCTGGAAAGCCACAATATGAAAAGTTTTCTCCCTCCTTGACGAAGTATCCATTGAGTGTCCCAGAATAGCTAGCCTTTTGCCCCTTTTTAGGCCCTTCCGTATCTTCCTCCATTGGCTCATACCCAAGACCAAAATGATGTGAAGTTGGCAATACCTGTATGGGTTCTGGGATCCCCTGCTGTTTACGCCCTAACCCTATGCCAGGGAAGAATGACATTTTCCTCATCATCATTAAAGCTTGTGGGTTGACGTACCTTTCTTCTTCATTCATCAGTGTCTGAATAGCCTTTTCTTCATCAAACTGAAAGCCGCTGAGCAACACGTCGCCTTCACTGTGCTGTACTTCTAGCAGAGTTGCGCCCTCTCCTCCTTTCGGGGGTGAATACTGTCCTCTCCATGAATGGTCATCACTGCTCTGTTCTTTATCAATTTTAGCTTCTGGTGGAGAGTAGAAGGTACTGCCTGAACATTCAGATCATGTAGCCATGGCCTGCTTAGCAGCAAATTGAAGGAGGCTAGCACGTCTAACACGTGAAACTCGACTGATGTCTCCAGCGGGCCTACTAAAGTAGCGAACGTCACCAATCCTAGTACATCCCTTCTTGTGTTATCATAAGATCGCACCCCTTGATTGCAGGGAGTGAACTGGCCCGGCTTCATTCCTAAACAGACGGCTGTTCTCAGTGGGCAGACATTCAGAGCAGATTCGTTGTCAATGAGGGTCACCGGGACCCATTTTTCTAAGCACTTGATGATGATGTGAAGCGGCTTATTGTGGCTTCTTCCCTCAGCAGGCAGATCCTTATCAGAAAAGGAAATGACCTTCGGTTCAGCGGCTGGCAAGATGAGCCCAATCAATTATTCTGGGATTGTTTCTATCGGGACAGTGGCCTTTTTCAAAACCTTCAATACAGCTTACCGGTGTTTGTTCAAGGCCATCAGTAGCCCCCAGATGCTGATGTTAGCCTGCGTTTTCATCAATTGTCTCAATACTGCATTATCTTCCTCTTTTTGCTCTTTCTCCTTTCCTTTTCCACTCGGCTGCTCTCTTTTCAATTGGGCTGGTTTGAAGTGTCGTCCGCTTCGGGTGAGATGTTCTACATCTTCCTCAAGATGCCACAATCCTGTTATTGTGTCACCGGTGTTCCTTACTTCGTTCACAGGCATAGGGCTATCAAATGCCCACAAATTACCCAAATCAGTGATCGCTAGTCTTCTTTTCCTTTCTTTATCATCTTCGATAGCCCAGGTATTGTCAATCTCCTCCTAGATGTCCTCCTCAATAAAGTCCACTTGTTGCTCCTGAGCGGCCCAAAAGTCAGCCCACTCGGCCCCACCTGATTTTAGCACAATCCTCACCAGCCAGTAGGATTGCATGTCATCAGCGTGTACCTCTAACTCAAAAAGTTGGAGAAGGGTGATTCCATCGAGCACATGGCCAAATCCATAAGGCCGAGTCGGGTAATCCAATGGCCATTCATCTTCTTCATTGTGCTCCTCCTCTTGCTGGTATGCTTGGACTATCGGTTGATACCATTCCTAGGCATTATCGTTCCATTCTTTCCCCTATCTCGGCTGCCTCTAATCATCATAATCGAGTATGTCATCTGATCCTCAGCTATTGAAACATGAGGGAGTGACAGGTGTGCTGAACAGATGTGTTGACTTGGGTCCTCCGACTCTCCCAACGACATATAGTTAACTCCAACCTGCCTGGCATGATTTGGCAGTGGGTTTGTTGTGACATTCGGCTTTGGGGTGACTGATGGAGGAGAGATCACCTTGTTATCAATGAGGTTCTGGATTTCATGGCGGAGCCTCCTACACTTGTCGTTAGGTGTCCATGGCCCTGATGAAAGTGTAGTATTGAGAGGCATTGTACCTCGGTGGTAAGGGATCAGGCACTAGCATGGGGTCTAATGGTTTGAGGAGTCCTTTCTCGACCAACTGGTTCATAGCAGTGGATAACGGGATGTTAAGAGGGGTAAAAGTTCTTCGCGGCCATTTCTATGTTTGCTGACCATCGCTTGACTACTGAAAGTCGTTTGTTTGATGAGTAGAGGAAGAAGGGTTCAAAAGGTTTACCTCGCCCGAGCGGGACACGAGGTTAGTTGTGGCGGGTTGATTTGCAAGGAAGATACTTCTCGGTGGTTTCTGGCTGGATTCTGTCTTCTCAATATCACCGAATTGGATAGCATCCTCAATTTGCACCCTAACGTCGAACAGCTGTTGAAAGGTGGAAAGTGGCTGCGTGATGATGTAGCGCTTCAATGGAGACTGTAGGTTCTTTACCACCATCCTTACTTGCTCCTTTTCAGAAGGTCAGCTTGTCATTTTAGCGGCCTTGCCTCTCTAGTGGGTCAGAAAGTCAACAAAAGATTCCTGATTCTCTTGCCGAGTTATTTTAAGCTCTTGAGTAGTGACGTCCAGCTGGACATTGTAGCTATACTGGCTAATGAAGGCAGTGGTTATATCCTCCCATGTTCTAGTTTTGGCCACTTCGAGAGAAAGAAACCACCTCTACGCAGCTCCAGAAAGAGATCGATGGAATAATTGAGCCTTAAGCTGATCATCGATCCCCATAGGGAATAAGGTCCAAACATACATTGTCAAATGGATACGCGGATCCCTAGTACCATCAAACTTTTCCATTTCTGGCATCTTAAACTTTTCGGGCAATTTTGCATCTGGGAATAGGCACAGACCACCTACGTCCAACATATATTCTTCTATTCCTTTAGCTTTCCTCAGCACCTTTTCCATCCGGTCAATCTTTTTCTCCAGCGTGAATTTCCTGGTCTGAGCAGTATTCTCATCTTCTATCACGTTTGGGCAGGAAACCTGAGGTGGTATAGCAACCTGTGGTATTTCTGGCCCTTGGTTTTTATCCTAGAAATCTTCTCCATTCTAGTTCACATTGTCTAGCTATCCATTCACACCAAGCATACGGGCCTTAATTGCTTGTATATGTGCCTGGCACTGATTTTGAGCTTGGGTTTGTTGCTCTACAGCCCGCTGTATTTCAGTAATAGCCCTCATTAGGGCTGTCAAATTAATTTCATTTTTTGCCTTGTCGATTGATTCAGATACTCTGCGCAGTCCGCTTGTTTCTGATCTTACCCAAACTCGTGTCGACTGTACTCTTCCTGGATCAATGGTAACTCACAGAAAAACCTGAATCCCACAAGCAGAATAACCAGTCTCAGGCATTTTTTGGAAGAACGTTCAGACAACAGACAGCAGATATCCCTGATACTCAAAACAGCTGAAACTGAAATAATACCCCTGTCGAGCTCATACCACCAGCATAACAACTGAAAATAGGGGATAGATCGACCAAGTTCTAGGGGAAAGGTTTTGTTTAAGCGGACGGCGTTCCGGCATGATGACAGTTCTAACCCTCAAGAGACTGGTTCGACCTATGATTCTAACAGAAAATGGACAACACTCCGTCAGGAAAATAAATCTGACTCTCTAGGATTCTGATGAAAAATAGGCAACATATCGATAAGGAAAAAGGACTAACTCTCATAGATATGTCAAGAGTTTGAGATAAGCAAGCCTAAACAAAGGCGGAGAAAACCAACAACCCGAGGAGAACGCGAAGGAGAGAGAAACTACCCTAGAGGTGTTAAACGAAACACGAGCATGACCCTGAGAAGAAAACTACTATGTGAAGGCCAAATATAGTGAAGAATAAAGATTAGGGTAAAAACCTGAAGGAGAAACTAACTTAAACGAATGAAAACAAGAAAATTCGAGCCAAACCCAGGAAAAAAACTAGTCTAATCCAAACAAATAATCCTAACAATATTCAATCGAAAGATACAATAAAGAAAAATGCATAATCCTACTAGGGTTAGCAGCACCTAATTGGGGGGTTCTATGTTCATTATATGCACAAGGCCAGGTTTGGTCAATTTGAACAGGGTACCTTCTGAATAGAGCCGGGTATATACCTCCCACACCTAGAGTGGTGCAGGACATGGTCGAACAGTATGCCTAAACTCTTTTACTGTACCTATGGAAGCCTACAATCAGCAAGGGTTGTCCGTCTTTCCAACAATCCCCGAAACGGATTAACGTTCAGGGCATCGAGTTGACCAGGAAGGGGGGCTGAAGAACAATGCATATGCATGCAAAAGTGAAAATTAAAAATTTTATTAGGAACCAATGATGCTTTTGAGTCTAGCTCTCTTATTTGATTTTAAAAATCAGTCCCCAGTAGAGTCGCTAGAAAATACTGTGGCTTTAGAATTTAGGGGTCAAAAATAAGAAAAGTCAAAGATGTTTTAAAAAATATTTTAAACAACTTAAAAATCAAATTCTGAAAACCCTTTTTGTTGAAAATAGAGTTACCCCTTAGTTTTTGAGAAAAACTAAGAAAAACAAAATTGCCTACTGATCTTGAAAACGTTAACCAGAGAAAGAGGGTTTGGAGGCTAAAGTACGAATCGGGGAAGGTGTTAGGCACCCCGTTCGTCCAACCGTAAGATTGACCTCTACTAATCATCATTGGTTCTTTAATAGAATTTCTCAAATACATGCAAATAAAGAAAATGGAGGTAAAAAGAGAACATTCAAAATTGAGTATAGAAAATACATAAGATATGTATATAACAGTCCAAAATAAATAAATGTCAAAAGAAAAAAAAATCTTAAATCCTAAGGTATATAATTTCTAGCTAAAGGATACATGGAACCATCCCGCATATAATATTATTTAAGCAATCTAAATTAACATGATTTGGTTAAAGAAATAAAATGTTAAAATTGCTAAAATTATCTAAACATGGATTAAATAAAAGTAAGCTAAAGGCATGGTTTTAATAAAAAAAAATGACCAAAATAAATACCAAAACAAACTAGGTAAGAGGATAAACTAGGTAGAAAATGAGAGATGCATACAAAAGAAATTATTAAAAGAAAATTAAAAGATATTTTTATGATTGTGTACTTTTGTAGTTAATAGAAGGAAAAAAATATTATGAGAGACAAGTTAAGAAGATTTAGTTATTAATATTTAAAAGAGAATAAAAGAGAAGAAAATAAAAAAAGAGAGAAGAAAATAGAAGAAAAGAAAAGAATAATTGAGTATTTTTAAGAGAGAAAAGTATGAACTACTTAAAGATGAAAATTAGCTTAAAAATCTTTTTTTCATTTTTAGGCTTGCTTAAGAAAAACAAAGCTAAATATAAGGAAAAGAAAATAGAGTTTTAAAAGAAAATGAATGCTAATATTAAAAGAAAATAAATGCTAAATGAAACTTTGTAAGAAAATTAAAATTAATACTAAAAGAAAATAAAATAATATAAAAGAAAATTACATTAATGAAAGAAAAGCTATAAAAAAAGAATATTGAATTAAATGAATATTTAAGCTAATATTATTTAGGTTGGTGTTAGCAAAAGAACATTAAACTAAAATTAAAAGAAAAAAAAAAAAATACTAATACAAGAAAATGAAATTAAATAATTAGTACAAGAAAATAAAATACTATTTAAATGAAGAAAAAGAAAATGAATAAAATTGTCAGGAAAAGAACATTACACTAGAAAAAAAGAAAGTAAGCAAAGTGCTAACAAGAAAAAATTAATACTAATGAAGAAAATAAAAGACTAGAAAAGAAAATGTTAAGCTAAAATAAAATAGAATATTAGCACTAAAAAAAAGAAAATGAAACATTAAAAAAATTAAATTAAGTTAAGGAAATAAAAGGCTACATTACAAAAAAAAGTAAGTGCTTGGAAAGTAAATTACATTATTTACTAAACAAAGGTTAACATGAATATTAAGTTAGAAAAATAATTAGAATGCTAGAAAAGTAAAACTACGCTAACTAAAAGAAAATAAAATAAATGCTAGAATATGAAATTAACATAAAAGAAAAAAAATAAAAAAAATGTAATATTAAAATTAAATTGGTGTAATATTGGGGATTATAACTATTTTCATGTAGATGCCTTAATTATAACGATTAACAACATTGATTTAATTGTAACCGTTGAAAATGTTGGCACTAAGTTGATGAGTTAATGGAGTGCAACAATGTACTAAAAGTGAAATGAAAATAATAACTGAAGCTTTTTAAAAGAAATAACCCATTTACGTTGAATAACAATTAATATTGCAAATACTAAAAAAAATTAACAATAATCAAAAAACTTTGAAATGGAAATTAACCCGATCGCCCCAATGGAGAGAAGTGGAGTTTAGAAAGATCGAGGATCCAAGCGAGGTACCTGGATTGCCGGGGAATCCTCAAGTCGGAAAATGTGCTCCAATTGTCCAATCCTCAGAGGGGGTGATCCAAGCAATGTAGGCTTCAATGTAGGTATGGGAGATTAGAAAGTCGGTATCTCGGTAGGGTTTCGGTATTGGGGATCGAGATCGGGATCGCTCGGTATATTGGCAGAGTTTCTCTTACCCAAAATTCGTACTGAAAACGTATGCTGGGGTACGGTATTTATAGAATTCTTCAACCAATGAGATGTTGTCACGTTTTGGGACACGTCAGGCCATTTGGAGTTAGCGGTGGCCAGGTTTTTGGAAGTTTCCACAAAATTCTATGGCGGTCGCCACAATGGGAGTTGGCGGTCGCCACTTTTGGCTAGGATTTCTACAAAATTCTGCGGCGGGCGCCATGAAAAGAGTTAGCGGTCGCCTAACTTGGGCCGCGAGTTTCAATGATTCGTCAAAATTTCATTGGCTTGAAGGTTTCGAGTTCAAATACCGAGCTTGGATCACTTCCCAAGGATCGTACAGATGCACTAATCCATCTTTTTTCATCATCGGATTCACCTAAGATTGGGCGGGATCAAATTGGGGTGTCTACAGACATCTGTTTAAAGGCTAAAAACATGAAAACTCCTTTCAAAACTCTCTGGTATTCATTTATTTCGAGATTTTCCCCCCTTTATTATCTTACTCAGCATTATGTCTTTTCTGTACCTTAGTTTATTTTCTTGTTGGGTTAATGAATGGTAGGTCTGACCTAAATCAAGCGGGATGTGGTCTCCATTCTATACACCTCCATTTCTGCATCTTCTATGGTTATAAAAACATGATGGCTGTGACCTTTAAATGATGTGGCCAGGTGTTTTGTAAACCTCACAATATCTGCCGCCAGTTAGTACATAACGGCTGTATATTTTATCTCTATATTTTTCACGGCTGCCATATTCTCTTGCTATGGCCGTGAGGTTTTATGGGGTTAGTGGCATGAAAAGTATGTTCATGTACTATGTCATTCATTTTTGCTATTTTGTATGTTCTATTTCGAGTTATTGTCCTGTATATCCTATTCATTTGAGCCTATTTTAAGCCTTATGCAATGTTTATACCATTTTTGGACCCCTTAAAACCATGGCCGTGACATTTATGTCTCACAGCTGTGAGATTTTTCACTAGATTTCTCGCGGTATCCCTATATTTCTCGTTGCTGCCTATTTTGTGACTTCGTTGGTCATGGCTGCAACATTGATTGCCACGGCCGTGAGTTTTATGTATATCCAATAGCTTAAAATACTGCTTGAGTCTTCTCTGTTTATTTTGTATAACCTGTTCATAGCATGTTAGAGGCAGAAACATTGTTGCATGACTCTTAGGTCCCTGTTTCTTCATTTTATCGTTTATTTGCATGTTTTTTCGCTTTGCTTTGCTCAAATGGTACATGCGGCATATCTTAAAAGAATAACCAAGTTGCATGATCCTAGGAATCGTAGTTAAGATTTTATTTATTTGCTTTCTTTTGTTTAAACTATCTTTAACCTCTCGTTCTATATATGTTATCTTTAAAAAGTTTATAACAAGAACCAATATTGGCAAAGTAGAGGCCAACCTCACAGTTGGGTGAAAACGGTGCCTAACACCTTCCATTTTCGTACCTTAACCCCAAACTCTCTTTTTCTTTGGTTACGTTTTTAAAAGACCTGCAGCATTCTTTTTGTTTTTCTTTGTTTTTCTCAAAAATCAAGTGGCGACTTCATTTGTCTAAAAAGCTTGCTTGGATATTTTGGATTTTCTTGTTTTAAAAAAATAATAATATTTTTTTAAAAACAATAAATATTTGGTGCATCCCACGAGACCGAAACGCCCGTAGTTTTTCTAGCGACTTCGCTGGGGATTGGTTTTTTCCAAAAAAAAAATTCACAAGCGGGTTTCACTTGAAATATCAATGGTTCTGGTTGTAAATTTTTCATCGGAATTCGTATTTGCATTATACATATTTATGTACTTGATTTTCAAACCCTGGCTCTGCCTTCCCAATCCCCGGTCAGTTTATTGTCTCGGGGTTATGTTGGGAAAGCCAGCAAGCTTTCTGGCCACATACTTCCATAGATGTGGCAAAAAGAGTTATTACGTACCGTTTGACCATACCTTGCACCATTCCTGGCATTGAAAATTATATTCTTGACTCTATTCAAAAGGTACACTAAGTGCAGACCTACCAGCCTTCTTTTGTTGCATATAGCTTCTTAGACCCCTTCTTCTAGGTTCAATAAATCTTTTAGGGTTTTATGATTTTCTTTTTATGGATGCTTTTGTTGTATAGTTGGCACCCCATTTAGTATTAGTTTTCATTTTTTTGTCCTGTTTCCAAACACGGGTTGTTCTGGGTTTACACCCCGGCTGATGAGTTCTTTAGTTTACACGAATCCTTTCAGCTTAGAGACCCAGGGCTATAGTTCTATGTAGAGAAGAACCTATATGCACTTGGGCCTGATCTCCGAGAGGAAGGTTTAGATAGGTAGAACAGTTAAGATCACCAATGGCAATCCCAGAATTGAGCATGGATGATATGATGAGGGCTATTATGAACCTACAGCAAACATTAGATGGGATCAGTATAGTAATGAACAACCAAGCCAAGATTCAGGCTCAATGTCAAACACAAATCTAACTCTTTCTGGCTCATCAAATCCAAAACCAAGCTCAATGTCGGCAACTTCAAGCTCAAGTTAATGATTTATTAAGTTCATCTATCGAGAACGAGACTTAATCCAACAAAGGAAGAACTAAGGCCATAAGGATGATAAGAAATCATTTGATCACCTCTAAATAGTTGCTTTATGTGGGAGTTAAAGCTGAAAGTTCCATTCAATTAGGGGCAATGGAAAGTGCGAGATCAAGTCGAAGGGTAAGGAAACCATGCATTAATAACCCTAATCGAGTCAATAATAACTTCACTGACATTTTCAGTGATTAGGTTTTCGAAGTAAACATTCTAAACCTAAAACTTGAATAATCTAGTCAGCAAAGAATTTTGAGAAGAACATTCACTCCTCTAGGAGTCCCGCTTTCCACTGTCCTTGGTAGTCTTATTGAGAAAGGCCTTCTTAAATCTTTAGAGTCGACTCAGCCACCAAATCCTTTGCCACCCTGATATAATCCAACCCGAGATTGTGCCTTCCACTAGGGACATGGTCATTTAATCAACAATTGCATGAGGCTTCGACATGAAATCCAAGATTTAATAGTTAACAAGGTGATTTCTGCACCTATTGCCGCTTAAAAGCCAAATGTAACCACCAATCCCTTGCCGAATCACACAACTCAGCAGAATGTGAATGTTGTTGAAGGAGGGGCAGAAGGTTTAGATCCCACAAAATTCACAGTCTCTGTGACAGAATGGAAACTCGTAACAGAATCGAGAATTGTTCTTGATCAACGACCTTGTCGAGGAATTGATAGATGACGGGTTTGACATTTTCCTGATCTTTATCATTCATGAGGAAGAAGGTTTTCCCCCTGCTAACGGTAATGACGAAGAAGACAAAGAAACTAGGAGTTTATGGGAGGATTTGGAACGCCTCGAGGCGTTGGATGACTTGGAGGAAGTCGGGATATACATCAAATGGCATGTTCTGACTAATCCAAATGATGAAACAACATGGTACGGAGGGACAGCCTGGTATGGGGAAGCTGAATCGAGTTTTAGAGTTGAGAAGACAAAGAAAACAACATCAGAGACATGAGAGTTTTCAAAAGGAAAGGTGGGCGACAGTGAGAGCAAACAGGAAGAAAATCCACTAGCTAATGAGGAAATTGAGAAGAATGAGGGGTCAAAAGGGAAGGAGGAAAACTCAACCGGGTGAATTTGATGGGAACCGCAAGTTTTGTGTTCAACCCCTTCGTATACATCGTTCCTCTCGAAGTGGAGTACAGATAAGAGAATAACCATTGGGGCCCATGGGAGCCTTAGGGTCCTCCCCCACCCTATGATCATGAAGACCCATTTGATGGAGTGTCATTACTGCAACTCTTTGAGTTAGAGACTAATATCGGTGAAGAATTTCACCAGTTCTCACAAAACATAATGGGAATTAGGGAGGATCTCTGGGGAGATGGAGCAGTTAACGAGGAAGACAATCAAAGGAAGATCAACACAGACGATTTCTGGGCTTTCCGAGAGAAAGGATACCTGGTGGTTGAAATTTGAGAAGTAACCGACCAATTCGAAGGTCTTTGGGAACCCACACTACTACATTAATTGTAACAGATCTCGATTTTTAACCGTGATCTTATTAAATCGATATCGATTACAAATCGAGATCTTTTCGAGTGAGATTAAAAAATTGGTACTTTTAATCTCGATAAAAAACCGAGTTAACAACTATTTTTAATCTCGATCAACAATCGAGACAAAAAAATTGTAATCTTGGCAAAAAATTGAGACAAAAAAATCTAAAGTCGAGATTGAGGCTACATATTTTTATAGAGTTGGTAAAGTCAACAGCTATGATTGAGAACACTTTGGATAAAACTCGTAGATCCAGAGAGGTCAGGGCACCACAAGGTGGAGTAGAGGCACAGTCAGGTGGGTGCTCCAACAAGAGGCAGAGGTCCTTTGACCCTAGTTCTCATCCATCTGGGTTACGACAGCAGTTCTCTGCACCAGCACTTTTTGTGGCTTCATCTGGGAGGCCAAAGAAGAGATTGCTCATCTGCTTCTGGTGCAAGCAGCCAGGGCATCATGCGACAGATTGCTCATAGTCGAGGTAGTCTCAGGGTACAGTACTAGTTCAGTCACAGGAGAGAGAGTCGCCAATTTGTTATGGGTGTGCTGGGCACATTCATAGGAACTACCCTCAAGGAGGCAGTGCACTGAGCATGGGAGCTGCATCAGTGCTTTAGCCCACGCAGGGACGACAGACTTATTAGCAACAACAGCCAGCAGTATAGACTTCTACGGTGATAGATGAGAGTACCTCAGCCTAGTTAGTGCGACAGTCGACAGTCTAGGGTTATGGTGGAAAAACTAGAGCGTCACATGGCCAAGTGTATGCCCTTACAGATCCCAGTTTCTTCAAGGCACCAACCATACCTGATGATGTAGCTACTGCCTCAAAGATCAAAGGTACTCTCTTGGTGTACATATCATGGGCCAGTGTTCTTATTGACACGAGAGCATTGCATTCTTTTATTTCTTCGTCTTTTGCATCTAGTTTGGGGTTAGAGATAGACTCATTGGGCAATGCGTTATGCGTAGAGACCCCGGTCGGTGGGAACATGGTGTTGAGATGGGCTTGTATGTCATGTGAGTTAGAGGTCGCTAGCCACTGTCTAGAGTTTGATTTCATCATTCTCGACATGACCCTGTTTGATATCATCCAAGGAATGGATTAGCTGATTACCTATCATGCCTATATTGATTGTGATCGATGAAAGGTATCAATTTGTATGCCTGAAGGTGATTATTTTTGTTTCATGGTTGATCGGGACGAGGGTTTAGTGTTCATGCCCAATGTTGTGCGGAATTGAGGAAACCTAGGTTTCCTCTTTTCTACTCTCATGTTGGATGAGGCGGTTAGGGTTCGAAGAGAGTTTTCCTCTATGGTTTGTAACTATCTAGATGTCTTTCCAGATGATCCATTTGGGTTACCACCGAGTCATGAGGTAGAGTTTTATATCGATCTTGTTCTGGGAGCCGCTCCTATTTTGATGCCATCTTATTGTTTTGCACCAGCTGAGTTGCGAGAGCTCAAGATACAGCTTCAAGAATTGCTTGATAAGAGGTTTGTACGTCTGAATACGTCGCCGTGGGGAGCACCAACTTTGTTTGCTAAAAATAAGGATGGGTCCTTGATATTGTGTATTGACTACCAGAAATTGAATCAAGTAACGACGAAAAACAAGTATCTTATGCCGATGATTAATGATTTGTTTAATCAACTAAAGGGTTTGCGTTGTTTTTTGAAGATTGATTTGAGGTCAAGGTATCACCAGTTGAGGATCAGGGACGAGGACAAAGCGAAGACGGCCTTCCAAACTCGTTATGGTCACTATGAGTTTTTGGTTATGCTGTTTGGTCTGGCGAATGCACCTGCGATGTTCGCGGACTTGATGAACAGCATATTCCACCCATATCTGGATAGTTTTGTGGTTGTGTTCATAGATGATATTCTTATCTACTCACCTTCGAGAGAAGCATATAAAGAGATTCTCTATATTGCTTTACAGTTTTTGAGGGAGCACCGATTATATGCAAAATATGAGAAGTATGAATTTTGGATATTCGAAGTGAAGTTTCTTGGACATCTGATGTCAGGCGATTGAGTGTCTGTGAATTCTTCGAAGACTGATGCAGTGATGAATTGGGAACGACTGAAGAATGTGTTTGAGATCCGTAGTTTTCTAGGTTTAGCTAACTATTACCGACAATTTGTGAAGGATTTTTTTAGACTTACTGCGCCAATGGCACGCCTTACACGAAAATGAGTCATTTTCACATGGAGTGAGGCTTGTGAGATAGCATTTCAAGAATTGAAGAAGAGGTTGATAACTGCACCCATGTTAATTATTCCATAACGAGGTTTGGGTTATACAGTTTATTGTGATGCTTTGCATGATGGTCTAGGGTGTGTCCTGATGTAGGAGGGTAAAGTTACAACTTATGGATCTCAGCAGTTGAAGACTCATGAACAGAATTACCCAACACATGATTTGGAGTTAGCAGCCATGGTTTTTACCTTGAAGACATGGCGGCACTATCTGTACAGTGAACATTTCGAGGTTTTCTCACATCACAAGAGTTTGAAATGCTTATTTTCTCAAAAGGACCTAAATCTATGCCAGTGACGATGGATGCAGTATCATCTTGGGAAAGCCAATGTTGTGGCCGACGCTCTTAGTAGAAGACCTCATGGTGTGTTAGCTTCTATTGCAATGCGAGAGTGGGACATGCTTTGGGAGATAAGCGAGTTTGATTTACGTCTCAAAGAGACGAAGATGGGTGCGACATTATTCTCAGTGGTTTCATAGCCTACATTAGTTGCACGTGTTCTAGAGGCTCAGCAAAAGGATCAAAAAGCTCAGATGCTACTAGATCGTGTTGCTAGTGAGAAGGACACTACGGAATGGGTTGTGAATCTGGATCAGAGTTTACAGTTTGCTAGGATAGTGTTTGTGCCAGAATTGTGCCAGAACGATGTGTTACATGATTTTCACCATTCTCGTATTGCAGTACACTCAGGAGGTACCAAGATGTATCATGATCTGCGTCGTCAGTTCTGGTGGAAGGGAATGAAGAGGGATGTGGTTCAGTTTATCGCTCGATACCTCACTTGTCAGCAAGTGAAGGCGGAACATCAGAGGCCAACAGGTTTACTTCAGCCCTTATTTGTATCGGAGTAGAAGTGAGAAAACATCACAATGGAGCTTATAACTAGACTCCCTAGATCGCCTAAAGGGCACGATGCTGTTTGGGTTGTGGTTGATAGACTGATGAAATCCCCACACTTTCTTCCCATTCGCGCGAAGGATTCTGTGGACAAGCTAAGTAGGCTATATGTCAGTGAGATTGTTCGATTACACGAAGTACCTATATCTATTATTTTCGACCGAGACCCGTGCTTTACATCGCGCTTTTGGCAGAGTGTGATGCCCTGTACTCTGGGCACGTCGAGACATACATAAATATAAATAAAGGGATATTCTAGCCATTTATTCATACTTACATATGTTAATTATTACATCATAAAAGAGTTCTGAACTGATTAAAAGTACATAAGGATTTTAAAGATATTAAAAGAGTTATAGGAAAACTAAAACAAAAGAACAAAAACAGAGGTATCGAATCCTCAAAACCCATCAGCGGGGTTCACATGCTCCTAAAACTCACCCTGCTCTTCAAATTCTTCTTCTTCCTTTGGGACGACTTCCTCTAAGAACTCTTCCTCACTATGGCACGAATGCCATGAGCCAAAACCTAGAAGCAAAACACTCTAACCTTCTAACTAATCTCACGGCATAAAATATTCTACCACGCATATCATATAACACCCAATACAATTTAAAGTAAATGAGATAGACAAATTTGAAAATTATAACATGACAAGCATATATAAGAACAAGTGTATAGGTATGTGATGCAAATGGATGCGATGCAAGTGCCCAACCCAACATATATCCAGAATCGTAACACTAATTCCATGCCGGGAATTTTAGAGTAGACTTTATGGGAGTTGATCACGAAAGCCATCATCGCGCCTCGTTGAGAATAGTAAACGCGCGCCTTGACTTCACGCCTCAGCTACTTTACTCAACGACAATGGTGTTGAAGGTAAAACTGCCAAGATCATTATTTTTGCAAACGATTAACGGTAAAAAATAAACTAGACGGGCAAACGCCGAAACAGGCTCCAAATTAAACTTTTGATAACGAACGATCAAAATAAAATTCGTGCATCCGAAGTTAATTTAGAAGAATACCTTTTTACCGGTCGAATCTTCAACTACGATTTGAATCTGAGTTGAAGCTCTTGTCAGATCTTCTACTGTATTCCCTTATGCGATTCCCAAATATAATGTGGGCTATAATCTTTTGAGAACTCGTACCGGCAGAACTAGAACAGTTTTAGTCTTAGAAGACAAGTTATGATATATCAATATAACACTAGTTCAGCCTACCTGCATATATATAGGGCTACAGCAAGGACCTAGAAAGTAATTATGAGTAAGACTTCCAGTGGAACACAGACACATACTAGCGATTTCTGTAATTATGGAAAGATGCAGCGGTTTCTGCAATTTTCATAAAATACTGAATTACAGTTTACACCACTAAAGAACTAAAATTGCACTATGACCCATAATCTCAAGACCATTTTGCATTGAGCTCTTATTATTAAATATTTACCATTTCTTTCCAAGTTAAGATTCTCGATTCTTACCAATTAAATTTAATTACTGATAATTTAATTTAATCGGCATCTTGATATTTTTTAAGCTTTTTTACCTAACTTATTTGACCGCCGAATAATCAAATCCACCTGCAAGATTTGGTCTGATCAAAACTTATAAGCTTTTTTAAGGGGGTATCGTCAATCCCGATCTTTCGGGACGTAGATTCCGTCAAAAATTAATATTTGCCATATAAATAATACCGCTATCCAACTCACTGAGAATATAGACCCATAAAAGATCGCACCTTCTAATGAATCAAAACAACGAATATTAAATATATGTAAATCAATAATTATTTTAGGATTAAGAGGATAAACACTATTTATAATAAACTTGGAGTGCGAATTAATTTATATAGTCACTATAAAATTAATTATCCCAAATATTCTATTCAATACACACAAAGTGTACTAGCACAGAGAGTCGAAACAATATACGACGCTATTATCTATTTCCCGTAACCAAGACAGGCCTACTAAAACTCATGCTACAGTTGTACCGATAATATGACCATTTTCATCTAAACTGTGAACATAAAACGTATATTCTGCAAGAATCTAAAATCTGATTTTCTGTACGCAAGCCGTACTTTACACACCAGATTAAATACCATACAAAATATCGAACATCCATGTATAACATTAAGAAAATGAAACACATACATTACTCATAAAGATTCTCACAAAATAGAAAATTAATTTTATTAAAAAATAAAATTAAATACTAAAACATGATTTTTAGTATTCTAACCCTAACAACCGGCGTGGGGTCCGAACCCCCTCCTAGATCAAAAATTTTTCTTCATCAATTAACATTAAATAGGTCGGTTTGTCCCACCTTAAGACTCGTGATGTCATTGCCGGTGTCAACCCAAAGTCTAAGCCATCAAAATCAAAATGCTAGTGACGAACCCGTGGTGCATAACATTCTACATAAATAACAAATCTTTCTTTTGAGACACCGGAACACGCCCAGGGTGCTCAAAGGGAATATGTCCCAAAACAGTTACAAAAATGGCTACCAATGACGCTCCAGACTAGAAGCCGAGATAAAGAACAATTTCAATATATCCCAACCCACAATGAAAGATACGAAAAGGACTCCAATATGCCGAAATGCAAATGTGACAATGCCCATGACGTACAATATGGATCTCAAGTACAACTATGTAAACCATGGCATCAACTAACTTGGCAAAGTTCAATTCTTAAGATATAATTCAAACTTGATGGCATGAGTTCAAATCATCATAAATTCACTTAAAACAATAATCAACTAATCCAAACCAATCATCATTTAGAACTCGGGTCTCACAACAAGGTACTCAAATGCAATTTTAAAGGCTAAGTTCGAGTATTAAATTAAAAGGATCAGTAGGAGTTTGGGGTAACTAGACTTGAAATCAAGTTATGATTTTTAAACACAATTTAGATAAAAATATTTCTTACAATTGTTATGTTTAACACTAAGGCCAAAACCTATGGTAAATTGGTGAATAAAATATCCTAACCGAAAATGATTTAGCACTTTTCTCAAAATTCTACTGAAAATACGTCTCTATCGGTCTCGATTTTGTGGTATCACGTCAAGTTCAAATGAGCCCATTTTTTGGTATGTTCTATTTTAATATGTCCTCTACAAGTTTTATGTTTAGTGATAAGGGTATTTATTTGGAACAAGTTAGACTTTTTAGCCATTTTATAAAATAGATTCTGTCAGCCGCCAAAACTCAACAGAGACGATTTTGGACAGAGAGTTTGAAACAATTTTGAGGGACCTTCTTGAGGATTCTAGATCTAATTTTTGGCTAAAGTGTAGTTTAATATGTTAGATACAATTCTTATGTGGGCCATCTTTGGAGTAGGTCACTAAAAATAGAAGTTTTAGGCTCACACAAAAATATGTGACAGAGGTGTCCTTTGAGAGCTAAAACACAATAGAGAGTCTCAAATGGGTTTTGACCTAACAAAATCCAATATGTTGTGCTCATTTTTAGTGGGTAGCTACATACACATGTTAACTACAACTTTTATGTTTTCTTCAAAGCTCGGATCTTATTATAAACTAGGATTGTTAGGTCGGTATTGTCGACTGGTCGAAAAATGACACACTATGAAAAAATTGCAATATCTCGAGTTCTACTTACTCAAATGAGTTGAAACCAACTTTGATTGAAAGATAACACAGTAATATAAATCCAAACATAAAGAACATACTTAGATCAAGTTTCTATGTTGAGTTATGGGGTTCCAAAGTTCAGGGCAGAAACATCGATGTTCTAAAAAATTAGGTCCCTTTATGTTCAAGGCTCCTACTTAAGATATGTCAAGGTTTTGTTCCATTTCTTTGCATGCTTGTGTTTTATACATGAATATCAAGGTTCCAACACACTTCTAAGTCATCAAATTCAAAAATAATGACACACAAACACATCTCATATCATTCAAGAACACAACAGCCCCTATTTTGTTACTACGACGCCTTTTTGGTTTGTTTTCAGTTCTTGATTTTTTTAAGTGTTTAAAGTGATTAGTTGAGGAATATTTTGATTGATATTAGACATAAGTCTAAAGGTTTTACTTATTTTTTTAGAAGATCAAATGAGGGTGGATGGTGGATTAGGACTTAGCTTTAAGAAAATTTCCTTGATTCCTTCTTCTTCTCCTTCTTTTTCTCTCTCAAACTTGTATGAACACTCAAGAACAATGAAGGTCTGGTCCCTCACCTCTCTTGACCGAAAATGTGTTGAGGAGAAAGGGGTGTTTGACTTGGGTTATATAGGAAAAAGCTATGGAACAAAATAATCACATTTTAGTACACTTTTTGCTCTCATTCACATGGGCTGATTTGATTTTGTGCAAGTTTTGAGGGAACATATCATGTCAAGGGAAGGGAATACAACTAGGTTCAGTTTAGGGAGACAAAAAATTTGATCTCAATCAATCATGGGGTTTTGCATTCGTTTACATACCCTTTTGTGCAACTATTTTATGCAAGAAAATGCTTTAAAAGTTAATTTGATGTATTTTTTTAGTGTCTTTTTTACTGAAACTTATATTTTAATATGTTTATGATACATTTAGTATTTTCATGAATTATCATAGATTTCATAATAATTGATTAAATAGATATAGTCTTTTAAATCAAATTAAGCTAGTTTGACAATATATAGCTTTTTGACTTATTTTGCTGTATATGAAGTTCAATAATAATTTATTTTCTTTTGTTAATCTATAGTACCATATTATTATGTATATTACTTATTCAACAAGTGTTAAATCATCACAATGCTTGATTTAATACCTTTCTCATCCTTTTAAGCTTAAAAAAAGTAAAAAGTTACTTTTTGGGACAACTTCCAAGGTGGTCAGCCACTAAGGGATATTTTTGTTATTTTTATGTTATTTTATCTTTTTTGACTTAATTGTACTTATATCCTTGATTTATGGTGTTCATGTGTCATAATTTGAGTTTTTAAGACTTTTTGTTGTACTAGAGGCAAAATGGTCATTTTACCCTACTTATGAGGATATTTGATTTCTAACTTATTATTTCATGATAAGCACTTGATTTAGAATGTTGGAAGATTCTTTTGGTGTTAAGGTTTTGTTGCTTGAGTTTTGGACCTTTTTAGGATTTCTGGATTGAACTTGGGGTTTTCGAGTTGAGTTAGAGTTTCGAACTTCTTTCGTATTTTATGGCCTTGTGGGTTATCCATCACTAATGCTTAGGGTTTAGGCTGGGTCTTTACACAAGTCAATATTAACTAGGTTGTTACAATTAGGGTCTGAACCGGGCTGTTACAAACTTCCCCCTTAAACAAATTTTGTCCCTAAAATTTCATCATGTACTTCATCGTGTGAAAAGTTGGGGATGGTTTACTAGCATCACTTCTCTTCAAGGTTGTGTCCATGTTTACTTGAGTCATTTTTTTTGCCTTAAAATAGCTTTGAGTGACGGTTGTTGTAGTTTAATCCTCATCGTATTGAATATTCAAACCTTTTATGTTCTAACTTTTGGCAGTGATAGCAAATTTACTAATTTTGGTGCCCTTTTTCCTAGTTGTTTCCTTCTTCCATCATAAGAGTAAGGTTCTGAGTGCATGAACTTCTTATCGTTCCTTAATGGTCCTCCTCGATTGTTCTCTCCACTTTTTAGCGAGCAATGAGCCATCTTATGCCCGGGTTGGTTGCACTTATAACAGGCTCTTACTATTGTTCGCTATTATTTTATTGCCTTTATCCAAACCTCAATTGTTCGGAAAACAAATTCCTTCTTCTCAAGTGCTGGGATATTTTGTACCCTTAGGTCCGATAAGTACCATGATCCCATCCGGGGTGCCTTCCCATGTGATCCATCCAAATTGACTGCTAAGTCTTGCAAGAATATTTGTGCTAGACTCAGGACGTCCACTTCGTCTCCAGTCCCACATACTTTTTCTGAGCATCCATGGTTCTATCCTTGTCCCACCATATTTAAGAAAAGGGAAAAGGGTCATTGAATCATCCGATACGTTTGGTTTTACTTATAAGGTGAAGACATGATACAACATGTTTATTAGCATGAAAAGTCCTATTCGATGAGATTCTGTCGTTCATACTGCAAACTATTAACACATGGCTACTATCCTAGGTTTTATATGAATTCCTGTACTGGACTCTGGGTCTCACTTTATTAGCTAGTAAAAATCTGTTCCTACCAATCAGTCCATTCAGTAAAATCTGTTCCTACCAACCAGTCCATCCAGTTTTTATTTCGTGCATGGATAACTTGTAACATTGCTTCTTCACAAAACATCATATAATTGCAAAAGCTAGCTTGAGAGCTGTTGCTGTAGGTGGGCTCCAACCAAAGGTAAACATGCTCCTCGGCTACCTTTTTAAATCCCATTACATAAACTCTTAACATGCTTTTGTTGGCTTGGAGATGTGCGTGTGGATTGTCCATCAATCTAAAGGTGAGATGCGGGTCTCGGTTGAGTATAGTAGAAAACTCATGTTGGTGCAGAATCTCACAGATGTACTTTTTTGCTTGTAGTGATCGATGTGTTGTGAGGTCGATTGATAGAGGGCGAGTGGTCTTAATGAGGTGATCTACTGTAACCCAAATGTTGTCAGTCTTTGAGGTGATCTTGATAATCCTAATGACGAAGTCTATAGTCATATGCTTCCATTTTCTCTCTAGTCCAAAGGTTGCTCTGTTTCTCTTGGCCTCTACCGTTTGTTCTTGATGTGCTAGTACGTTGGGTTTGAATATCTCTTCCAATGACAGGATCGTTTCTCTTAGGCAGTTGGTCATCTTAGGGTAAAACGAACGTGAGAAAAGGTATGGTTATGGTAATTTCTAGTCATGTGACCCATTGTGACTTGGTGGTTAATTCTTCATTAGGCTCCAAACATTCACTGTCGTGGTCAAGATTCTTTATTCTCAGAAAGTGATGGCAAAACCCGAATTCTAACATCTTGGTGGGAAGGGCTAGCGTAAATATCAATGTACATAGATGTACCTCCTTTGCTAGCGTACTAAGGTTATCATAAGTTTGAGGTTATTTCTCATCTTTCACTCTCTTACTATCGGTATGAATCTTGTGCTTCCTATTTTATAAAAATAATTGGGTCAGCTATGAACTAGTCTGGGCAAGTTTGAATTTTACCATATGGTGGTGTCGCGAATCCTTTGGTGTGAAGCTGCCATTTCTAACTCTAGATTGCTGATTGCATAGTTCTATTTGTCGAGACCTTTGAAAAGATATAGTTAGTTTAATAAGCCCCTGCTTAACCATTCTTGTAATCGGGAGTCTTGATCTTCTAAACTTTGTTAAACGCAGATGTTGATAGATATTCTAAGCTATGGCATCAAGAAAAAATCTGCTTCACGCTTTGAAGAGGGGTTAAAAGTTTTTTGTGCATCGTCTCAATTTTCCATGAAAGCGCTAAGGCCTAATGATGTAATATCCTGACGATCATTGTTACCCATAGATCTACGGGCAAGGTTTTGAGGGTCGACAGGCAAAAACATGCGCGGGGTTAGAACATCTTAGGGTGGAACCCAAGTGGTTCAAAGATATGTTGGATTAGGGTAAGGGGTCAAGGCTAAGGCAGTCATTGTTGACCCAAATTGAGAGGTCGGTTGAGGCTCAGATGCATTGGACATAAGAGTTGAACAACTAATGAAGATTACAGAGGGAATATTCTCGGGACCAATATGTGCAGTATCAGATTTTAACAAAAGATATGTTTAAACAATGGTAACCATACTAGATATTTTTCCTGAAGTTATGCCGGCTTAACGTACTTCAATTCGAGCATCCAAGTCAACTCCCCAGGTTGGAATTTCAAGAGTAAACAAAGAATTCACAAAATTACTACACAAAGGTGTGGTATTACTATCGAGAGAACTGAATGTGGCCAAAAGATTTCGCCACTGTCAAATATTTGAGACCGGCGTTATTAGAAGGAAGGATAAGTAAAGAATTTTAACCTGGTATAAAAATTGATACAAGGATTTGGGGTAAACGAGTATAGAACTTATAAGGATGAAGTTGTGGGATTCTAACGGTGTCTCCCGAGGTGATATCTAAAACTTCTCTTGGTATGTACTCCTCTCTACCTCCCTTAAAATAAGATAACTTGTTGTATGAGCCTCCAATCTTTGATCTCAATGCTCTTACCTGTCCTGCGCCTGTAGATTTTCTACTGCTTTTGATCCTAGTAACATCCTAACACGACTAGCTATAAGACTTAGACGTAGCAGATTTTAGTTCTTATAATGTATAAATGATAATAATAATTAATACAACACATTCTACAGAGCTCTAACACAACAGAATGCAAGATTTTCCATAACTCAAGGCCTGAAGGTTCACTAAACCTGGACTCTGATACCAACTGTGATGCCCCATCCAACGGGCACGTCGGGATATACATAAATATAAATAAAAGGAATATTCTAGCCATTCATTCATATTTACATACGTTAAGTATTACATCATAAATGGGATCTGAACTGATTAAAAGTACATAACGATTTTAAACATATTACAAGAGTTGTAGGAAAACTAAAACAAAAGAACAAAAACATAGGTATCGAATCCTCAGAACACATTAGCGGGGTCCACATGCTCCTGAAACTCACCCTAATTTTCAAATTCTTATTCTCCCTTTGGGATGATTTTCTCCAAGAACTCTTCCTCACCTATGACACGAATGACATGAGCCAAAGTCTAGAAGAAAAATACTCTAACCTTCTAACTAATATCACAGCACAAAATATTCTATAATGTATATCATACAACACCCAATACAATTTAAAGTCAAGAAAATAGACAAATTTGACAATTATAACATAACAAGCATATATAAGAACAAGTGTACAAGTATGTGATGTAAATGGATGCGATGCAAGT
This sequence comes from Heliamphora exappendiculata, assembly GCA_034768845.1. Classification (NCBI taxonomy): domain Eukaryota; kingdom Viridiplantae; phylum Streptophyta; class Magnoliopsida; order Ericales; family Sarraceniaceae; genus Heliamphora; species Heliamphora exappendiculata. The sequence goes on from JAOTRH010011818.1 coordinate 81,951, forward strand.
GCCCAACCTAACATATATACAAAATCATAACACAAATTCCATGCCAAGAATTTCATAGTAGACTTTATGGGAGTTGATCACAAAAGCCATCATCGTGCCTCGTTGCGATTAGTAAACGCACACCTTGGCTTCATGCCTCAACTATTTTACTCAATGGCAACGGCGTGGGGTCCGAGCACCCTCATAGACCAACAATTTTCCTTCATCCAATAAAATCATCCTTCATCAATTAACATCAAATAAGTCAATTTGTCCCACCTTAAAACTCGTACTTCCTTTGTCGGTGTCAACCCAAAGTCTAAGCCATCGAAATCAGAATGCTAGTGACGTACCCGTTGTGCTCAACATTCTCCATCAATAACAAATCTTCCTTTTGAGACACCGGGAACACGCCCAGATTGTTCAGAGGGAATATGCCCCAAAATAGTTACAAAAATGGCGACTAGAAACGCCCTAGACTAGGAGCCAAAAAAAAGAACAATTTTAATATATCCCAACCCACAATGATAGATACAAAAAAGACTCCAATATGCCGAAATAAAAATGTGACAATACCCATAATGTACAATATGGATCTCAAGTGCAATTATGTAAAGCATGGCATCAACTAGCTTGGCCAAGTTCAATTCTCAAGATATAACTCAAACTCGTTGGCATGAGTTCAAATCATCATACATTCACTTAAAAATATTAATCACTAATCCAAACCAATCATTATATAGAACTCCGGTCTCACAACAAGGGTAATCAAGCACACACACATAGCAATTTCAAAGGCTAAGTTCGAGTATCAAATTAAAAGGGTCGGTAGGAGTTTGGAGTATCTAGACTTGGAATCAAGTTATGATTTTTAAACACCATTTAGATAAAAATATTTCTTACAACTCTTATGTTTAATACTAAGGCCAAAACCTAAGACAAATGGGTGAATAAAACATCCTAAGTGAAAATAGTTCAGCACTTTCCTTCAAAATTTTACCGAAAATACTCCTCAGTTGATCTCGGTTTTGGGGTATCAAATCAAGTTCAAATGAACCCATTTTTGGATATATTCTAGTTTAACATGTCCCCTACACATTTTACGTTTAGTGATAAAGGTAGTTATTTGGGGCAAGTTAAAGTGTTTGGCCGTTTTATAAAATAGGTTCTGTCAGCCGTTAAAACTCAGCGAAGCCAGTTTTGGACAAAAAAGTTGAAATGGTTTAAAGGGACCTTTTCGAGGCTTCTAGGTCTGATTTTTGGACAGCACGTAGTTCAAAATGTTAGCTATAATGTTTATGTAGTCTACCTTTAGAGTAGGTCATTAAAAATAGAAATTTTGGGCTTACACAAAAATATGTGACAGAGGTGTCCTTTAAGAGCTGAAACACAACAGAGAGTTTCAAAGGGGTTTTAACCTGTCAAAACCCAATATTTTGTTCTCATTATTGGTGGTTAATTAGATACACATGTTAACTACAACTTTTATGTTTTGGTCAAAGCTCGAATCTTATTGTAAACTAGGATGTTTAGGTTAGTATTGTCGACTGGCCGAAAAATAACACATTTTGGTAAAATTATAATATCTGGAGTTTTATTTACTCAAATGAGTTGAAACCAACTTTGAATGAAAGATAACATAAAAAGATAAATCTGAACATAAAGAATATGCTTAGATCAAGTTTCTATGTTGAGTTATGGGGTTCCAAAGTTCAGGGCAGAAACATCAATGTTTTCAAAAATCAGGTCCCTTTATGTTCAAGGCTCCTACTTATGATATGTCAATGTTTTGTTCCATTTATTTGAATGCTTATGTTTTAAACATGAATATCAAGATTCCAGCATAATTTTAAGTCATCAAACTCAAAAATAACAACACACAAACACATCTTATATCATTGATGAACACAACAGCCCCTATTTTGTTTCTATGACGCTTTTTCGGTTTGTTTTCGATTATCGATTTTTAAAGTATTTAAAGAGATGATTTAAGGGATATTTTGAGTGTTATTAGACATAAGATTTAGAGGTTTTACTTACTTGTTTAGAAGATCAAACGAGGGTAGATGACGGATTAGGACTTTGCTTTAGGAAAATTTTCTTGATTCCTTCTTTTTCTCCTTCTTTCTCCTTCTTTTTCTCCATAAAACTTATATGAACACTCAAGAACAATGAAGGCCTGGTCCCTCACCTCTCTTGATCGAAAATGTGTAGAGGAGACGGGGGTGTTTGGCTTAGTTTATATAGAAAAAAGCTATAGAATAAAGAGGGAACAAAATAATCACATTTTAGTACTTTTTCCTCTCCTTCACATGGGTTGATTTGATTTGGTGCAAGTTTTGAGGAAACATATCATATCAAGGGAAGGGAATATAGCCGGGGTCAGTTTGGGGAGACAAAAAATTTGATCTCAATCAATCATGGGGTTTTGCATTGGTTTGCGTACTCTTTTTGCAGCCCTTTTATATTAGAAAATACTTTAAAAGTTCATTTGATGTATCTTTTTGGTGTCTTTTTCTACTGAAACTTACTATTTTAGAATGTTTATGATAAATTAAGTATTCTCATGAATTATCATAATTTTTATAGTAATTGATTAAATAGATGTAATCTTTTAAGTCAAATTAAGCTAGTTTGACACTATATGACTTTTTGACTTATTTTATTATGTATGAACTCCAATAATGATTTTTTTCTTTTGTTAACCTATAATACCATATTATTATATATATTACTTGTTCAACAAGTATTAGATCATCATAATGCTTGATTTAATACATTTATCATCTTTTTAAATTTAAAAAAAAAAAAGCTAAATCCTACTTTTTGACACAACTTTCAAGGTGGTCAGCCACTAAGGGGTATTTTATTATTTTCTTGTTATTTTATCTTTTGCTACTTAATTGTACTTAAATCCTTAATTTACGATGTCCATGTATCGTAATTTGAGTTTTTAAAATTTTTTGCTATACTAGGGACAAAATAGTCATTTTATCCTACATATGAGGATTTTTGATTTCTAACTTATTATTTCATGATAAGTACTTGATTTAGAATGTTGGGAGATTCTCCGGGTGTTGAGTTTTTGTTTCTTGAGTTATGGACCTTTTTAGGATTTTTGGATCGAACTTGGAGTTTTCGAGTTAAGTTAGGGTTTCGAACTTCTTTCATATTTTTTAGCCCCGTGGGCTATCCGTTAGTAACGCTTAGGGTTTGGGCTGAGTCTTTACATGAGTCATTATCAATCAGGTTGCTACAATTAGGGTTCGAACTTGGTTGTTACACAGAGTCTTTAGGTAACTCTAGGGACGAGCTTGCGTTTCAACACTGCTTATCATCCTCAGATGGACAGTCACCCCGAGCGTACTATACAAATTTTAGAGAACATGCTACGAGCTTGCGTGCTATATTTTTAGGGTTCTTAGGAAGATCATTTACCGTTAGAAGAGTTTGGTATAACAATAGTTATCAGTCTAACATTGGGATGGCACCCTTTGAGGCTTTGTATCATAGGCTGTGTAGATCTCTGGTGTGTTGGACCGAGATTGGGGAAGCAACAGTTTTCGGACCCGACTTAGTGCGAAAAATGACAAAAAAGATCTCGATGATTCACCAACGTTTGATGACGGCTCACAGTCGTTAGAAGAACTACGTTGATTAATGGAGAAGGCCTTTGGAGTTTGAGGTGGGGGATCACGTGTTTCTAAAAGTCTCGCCACACCGAGGTTTGATGAGATTTAGCTGTGGTAGGAAGCTATCATCGCATTTTATTGGGCTGTTCGAGATCCTTGAGAGGATTATGGAGATGGTATACCGTCTGGCTTTACCTCCTCAATTGGCATCTGTGCATAATGTATTTCATATTTTTATGCTTCGAAAGTACGAGTCTGACCCATTACACATCTTGGATTAGGCTGAGTTGAGGGTAAATGAGGATGTTTCTTTTGAGGAACAGCTTATGAGGATTGTGGATATGAAGGAGCAGGTGTTGAGAGGGAGAACCATTTCATATGTCAAGGTTCTATGACTTTGTCACGGAGTCGAGGAAGCGACGTGGGATCTTGAGTTTGAAATCCGTGCTGGATATCTAGAGTTGTTTGTAATGTGACCTTATAGCCAATTTTAGGGATGAAATTCCTTTAAGTGGGGAGAGTTATGAGACCCGGTTCTGCTTTATTTTCATAATGTTCATTCAATATGTTGGTTATTGCTTTGATCATTATGGAATGACATGTTTTTATATGTGTCATGCATGCGTGGGTTTGATCATGCTTCTTTTGTTTGGATTTTCACCCAATGATGGCTGCTCGAGTGGTGGTCTGCTCGCTCGAGCAGACAGGTGGCTGATAGCGAGACCGCTCGAGTGGATCTCTGTTCGCTCGAGTGAGTAGGTGGCCGAGAGTTAGGTTAGAAGGGGACTACGCGAGCGGATCCCTATTCACTCAAGCAGATAGCCACGCATGAAATATTTATAAAATAGCTTATGCCTTAGTTTTTGAACCAAAACTTCTTTTGTAAGTTTCCTTCTCTTTCTCTACCAAGAACTCTCAAAGCCTCTACCTTCTCTCCAGCTTTAGGCTTGGTTTGGGTTCAGATCTTGGTGTTCGAATAGTCGATCCTCGATATCCTCGCCGTGGGCTTCAAGTTTATCCAAACGAAATCGCATTTTGACGACTTTGATTTCTCGTCGGAGTTTAAAGCTTCGAGATCTAACTCACCGAGATAGGATCATAGACTATCTTATCTCAAAGGGGTACTACGTAGAGTTTTATGCCTTTCTACCGTTTTAAAATGCATTAAATATCAAATTTTGTGTGTAAGTTGTGTTGAGGTGACTAAGAAGCATATTATGCGCTTTTATGATTTATTACGACTTTGGGAGATGTATGTGCTCATGTTGTTTTCGAAAATAGGAGTTTGAAACATCGAAAGAATTTATGTAAGTGTTTGCAAAAACTTAATATTAGAGGTTTTGAGCTAACCCTTGGAGTTGAGCCTTGTTTTTAATGTGGGTTGGTCTCCATGGTTAGATGGATGGCGTTGATATATGTTTTTTATGTATGTACATGGTCATGTGCGTGCAAACTCGATCGATTTTTGCATAACGAGGGGTGATTATTCATCCTGCGATGAAAGCCCGTGAAGATTTGCATAATGAGGGATGATTATTCGTCTTGCGGTGAAAGCCCATGAAAATTTACATAACGAGGGGCAGATTGTGGTCCTACGATGAGAGCCCATGAAGATGCATGTGTTGCATGTGAAATATTGTAGTTAATACAAAACCTATTTGATGCCCGTGCGAGTTGGAACATTATTAATATATTTGTGATAGCATATTCTGCCTTTATTTCATGCTAGTCTGTTTTCTTTTGAGTCTCGGCTCATAGTGTGAGATTTGAGAACTTTTTTTAGGTATACATGATTACGCAGGATGATCTAGACAAGCCAGAGGTGGCGGAAGACTCTTTTTAGTTTTCCTTTTGTTTGAGCCATGTTTTAGTACGTATAATGTTTGGGAATAGAAAACTTATACTATAAGCCTAAAGCGTTTATTTTAATGCATGTATGTTATATGATCCATGTGAGAAATATGTGATTTATTGTTTATATCAGTTTCCATGAGTTTGGACTTTACCTATAGGTTTTGACACTTTTTTAGATTCATTTGTTTAACACATAAACATTTTTGTCATATATATATATATATATATATATTGTTGTTTGAACCTTAGCTCAAAGAAATGAAATTTTAGGTGTGTTTTTTGAGATTTGGAGAGATTTTTTAGTTTTTGGCCTGAAAATCTCTTGGACATCTCACCGCTCAAACGGTGGATGGTCCGCTCGAACGGGTCGCCGTTGTGTGAACAAAAATTGGGTTTTGTTTCAAATGGAACTTTTCGTTGAAAAGGCTCGGGGTACTTTTTTTTGGTTTAAATGGCATATTTTTGTTAATTATTTTACAAATAAAATCTCATTTTTTCTTTTGTGTCAAGGGAGTTTTATCGTTTGAAAATCGGGGTGTTACATTATAACTTACATAATTATTTTTTTCTCTCCTTACTTTTCATAGTGCCTATAAAATCTATAAAAAAATAATTTAAATTATTAAAATAAAATTTAACGTGAGATCCACATGTTTTGATGCATGTAGAAACCAACTCCTCATGTCAATCATAAATAAATAGGTCAAAAAGTTTTCAATATTAATGGTGGTGTTTGATTTTACTGAAATTAATAATTTATAAATTTTAATTTATATAGAAATTGTGAGTATTTGGTAAGATATATTATAACTTATATTTTAAAAAAATGTAGCTATAACTTATAGCAAAAGTTATGAACATTTAATAAAAATATAATTTATAACTAAAATTAATAGTAAAAATTTAAAAAATTCTAAATAGTGCTTAACATTTTCCTAAATAAATATTTAACTCCTCGTGTTAAGTTTTCAACTGGATGAATTATGGAACAATCACCCAATTAAAAGTTGCACTTAATTTGGTCTCCTTTGACAAACAAAGCATTTATTAATGCGCTAATATCTAGCCACCTCTTTCCACCTAAAATAAAATATTGTTTGTTTTTATTTCTATCTGTATTCAATATTTAAGGCTTATGACTAGCTCATATTATTATTGTGGGTTCACTTGAAATTTATAAAATGAGATTTTGAAAGAAACTTACATAAGGAGAATAAGACTTTAGGTATTATTTGAGATAACTTTTTTAAAGCCTTTTTTATATTGTTTTTTTTTTGTTCTTAGTAAATTTTTTATACATTGGTTTAAAAGATGATATTTTTTAGATTTATCACATTAGGTGAAACCATAAAATTAAAAAACAAATTGACTAAAACATTAAAAATTCATATGAGATTAAAAAAAAACCCTTTAAGGCTTTTTTTCTTTTTTTCCGTGAATATTTTTTAATTCCTACCATAACGTCCATACTTTTAGATGTGTTTTATTATGAAGAATCAAAAAATTATAAACTTAGATCAAAATAATAAAAAAGTTGAAAAACAACAAAAAAGAAAAAAACACAAAAGAAAATCACAAGAAAAACTATCCCAAACAGTGACTTAGTCATTATGGGTTTGGGGATACACTGAATTGGGACCTATTTTAGAAGCAGCAGGCCCAATTTTAATAATCTTACTTTTGGATAGAAAAGAATAAACACAGTGCAAATTGAAGGCTTAAACGTTTAAAACCGCTTATAATTGCCTTGCCTCATAAGAGGGTTAGTATTGCCAATTGACAAAAATGCAATACTTATAATTTTTAAATTATAAGTAGTCATAAAAAAGTGAAAATTATTTTCTGCCATAAAAAAATAAAAAATACTTTCCACCAAAATTAATTTATTTTTCACTAACTTGAAAAATATTTCTGTTAACTTTTGATTTATGTTGCACCAAATATCAAAAAATGTAAAAAATATTTTTTTAAATAATATTTTTTATCAAAACAAACAAAGCCTTCATGATCAAAAAATTCACACGATTCTATTTAAAAAAACACTAAATGAATACTCTTCCTTTTATATACCTTTTAGTATTTATATTAACATTTCACTTTAAACTCTCGCTTTTCTTTGTTTTTCTTTATGAGGTAAATGTCTGATTGGTAAATATCGTTTTTGCCATTTTTCTAAAAAACTTAGAAATAAGTTTTCCAATTAGTAAAAAAGGTCAACATCATAACCATCGTCTAATTTCTTCCTACTCCTTGGAAAAAGTCAAATGCTTTCTTTGACAAGTAATTAAAAAAGTCAAATACATTCGATTCTAAATTCTAATATTAAAATTAATGTGAAAATTCTAATATTAAAATTAATGTGGAGGGTAGCGCATGTGGCAGCGCTGCAAGCCCCATATTCCTCCCGGGTTCGACCCTAAGGTGTCCAAGCCCCCCCTCCCAACTTACCTAACCCAAATATATATATATATATATTAAAATTAAATAAATTGGCTTTTAATTTATACAAATCAATAATTCGAATAAATTCAATAATGTTATCTTATCAAAATTTATTATTGAGAATACCGAAGGAATCATTGACTAAGTAGATAAAATGTTTCACCTCTATACTTACCCATTGAATTTAAAATTTAGATAAAAATACAACAATTTAATGTGTTATTTGTCATAATATTAAAATAAAATAAATTAGTTTTTAGTTTATACAAAATAATTATTATTAAAATACCGTAGCAACTAATAATTCGTGACTAAATGTATGATTACCTTATTTTGGATCATGACTTATTTGTTTATCTTAATTATTTGGTCAAACTATTATGCTTTTTAACTTCTCTCGTAAAGATGAGTTAAAAAATATATATTTTTTAATCAAAATATAAAACATTCAGAAAAAAATAAAAATAAATCATAAAAAACCAATAAGCCAAATTTGATTATTTTTTTAGAATAATTGATTTATCCCCTAAGCAAGTAAGGTGTTTGGATACGATCTCACGTGGATAAAGAACCTTATTTATCATCATAAATACATTCTATTAAATAAAGTAAGGGTTAAAAACATAACAAAATCTTGTTTTTTAAATTAGAACCTATATATTTTGTGTTATTTTTTATTATTCATATTATACTTTAATTTTCACACATTTAAGAATAAAAAGTGCCATTATTATTATTATTTTGGTTGTGTGGGTTATGATTATTGGACAATTTGATTACTCACTTATGCCACCAAAAATTTAGTGGAAAAAAGTCATTTTTAGTTGTTAAATCCTTTTAATGATCAACTTTGTGTGGATGGTAAATCGTTGTCGCCAAAGCATTTAGCGACCAATTTTTGTTGGTTCCTGAAAATAACTTTTTCCAACCAACTGTATAGTTATTAATATGTACTTATCGAAACTAAAAGCATTCGTCGCCGAAAAAACTTTGGTCGCTGTTGAATGTGATTTTCGCAACAACGTCTTCATAGTTAAAAGAAGCAATATCCTAAACTATTTAGCTACTAACTGTGTCGGTCACTGAAAGATAGTAAATAAATATACGAGTATAATAAAAGTTGAAAGAGAAAGTAGTGAAATGAATCGCTCTTAAATAGTAGAACTTGATAAAAATTTAATTAGTTTTTTTATTCTTAAAAAAATAAAATTTTAGGGTTAATTTTTTGCCAATAAATTTTAAAAAAATAAATAATTTAGCTGAGAAACAAACAAAAACTCGAAGAAAAGAAAATTTATCCTAAACGGGCCAATGTTTCACCCCAACACCTACCTTTTGAATAAACAAACTTATTTAACTTCTTAAAAAAGAATTTTCTTTTTCTTATTTTCCCCCATTTTTTGACACGTGTATTATAAATATTATTATTATATTAGAAACTTCCCGGTTTCTGCTAATTGAACGCATTTAAATAGAGCACCCTCTGGGTGTTAGTTTTCGTCGAAAAGGAAAACATTTGGAGGGATAGGAAGAAGAGAAGAGAGATGTGGTCGGGGGTGATATTGTGCGTTGTGGCTCTGGTCACCATCATCATTACTCACTGGGTTTACAAGTGGAGGAATCCCAAGTGCAGTAATGGAGTTCTTCCTCCCGGTTCCATGGGATTCCCTCTCATTGGAGAGACCCTTCAGTTGCTCATTCCCAGTCCATCCTTAGATCTTCACCCTTTCATCAAGACCCGAATTCAAAGGTGATTAAACCCAGTTTCTTCTTTTTTTCTCTCTCTCTCTCTCTCTCTCTCTCTCTTTATTTTTTTATACAATAATGTTATTGTGATCTTGCTTTAGTGAACATATTTTAATAACAATGACGTTTCATCTCATGTACAGTGTTTAAAAATAAATAATAAGTTCACAAAATAATATAATCACCACACACCTAGTATATGGCACATTATATGATATTCAAATTTATTAACTAATTATTCTTTTTTATATTAATCGTTCTTTAAAGTGGGTTATTAAGAGAGATCTTTTTTTTAACTATTTTTTATATTATTCATTTCATTTTTTTTCAAATAATCCAATACAAAGGTACTGTTAGATTATTCGGGATCTTTTTATTTAAAAAATGAGTAATCATAACGGTTGATTAGTAATGAGATTTGGGACCTATAATACTTATATTTATTAATATATAGGTCAATATTATTTTATATCATACGGTATATGACCGTATCCTTAATACGGATACATGTTCTAATACTGCGATTTAAAACCATATTAATCTTTTGCAACAGTGAGAGGAAAATAAGAGAAGAATAAGATGTTTCTTAAAAACTCGGATCCAAACATCATAGTTGATAATAGTGACGTTGCTAATCTCTTGTTCTCTTCCTCCTGTTGACCATTGGAAGTGTTTTAAATATCTACTACTACGTATTATATCAATTGATCATTTGATACTTAAACTTTTACTATTGATTTAATTGATGTACTAATTAATATTATTGGATAATAGTTGATACATGACTGTATTACTGATATGAATACATATTTTTCTTATTGACGATTTAAATTCTAAATTGACCACCAGTGCACCTAAATTTTCAAGCATTGCATGAAGTTGAATCCTGCCCTTCTTTCCTTGTGTTTGCACGTCTTTGTTTTTTCTTTCTTTGTTTTGCTAAGCTTTCAAGTCTTTTAAACCAAAAAGACTGGCTTTACTCTGAATTTTCTGTTTTTTTATTTATTTAAAGTTAAATAACTAAAAAAGTCATTTGACTACAAGATGAGTTAAGCCAACAGCACAGAAATTATAAATAATTTTAAAAAATTTATTTTTTAAAAAAAATCTAAACTAATTGTAAATAACAAATTAAAAAAGGACATGATAATACTACAATGATTCGAACCAATATACAAAATAATACTATTATTGTCACGACCTATTTTCTCAAATGGCATCCATGACCATCCACTGAGTTAAAACTCACAAAAAGTCTCTTTTCTTTTCTTTATTTCATTTCATCTAAGTTTATTTAAAACTGATTAAATTTGCAAAAATATCTTTTATTCGTTGCAAAGAAAATTTAGTAACAAAACGCTTAAAAGGTTTTCATTTTAAACATCCAAGAGATCTCATTTCGTTCAAAGAAATACCCGAGCATATGAATAGGTGTATCCAACCTTATTCACATCATAGGACACGAGCATGTGATATTTACATAAATTTGATAACAAAGACCGAAAAAATATTCTTCTTTAGCTATCCTTTTCATTCATCCACTCATGCATCACCCGAATACATAATATCAATATCTGTTAGCAATACTACTATGAGTGCACAGATATCTAAGTTATTACTAGTTTCACATTTTCAAAATGATATCATTTAATTGTTCAACGAGCAATTAATTGTTAGGAGCGACTCTACAAAACAAAGTAGAGATGATCATTTCATAATTACCTAGTTGTAACTCACCGCCCTTATTACATCACCTCATTAGTATCCTTTATCGTCTTCTTGCGGCCGAAACACCGTTTAAATTATTATTTTCATTCTTTATAATATTATAATTTCACAACCATTCAACAAAATTTCACAACCGTTCAACAATCTCGTTATTCATTGATCATATCAATGTCACATGGATCATTATAATGCAGTAATTTGAAACTTTAACTAATTCAGATATCATGTGACTCACTTAATAGCGGTGTTCAAAATTGCAGATTATTCACAATTAATGTCCAAATATTGGCAATTCTAACCAAAACAATAACACATTAATAATATTACTATAAATCTTTATTATTATACATTTTTAATCATAATGTAATATTTTCAAAGGTTAATCTTGGACTATATTCAAAATTGGTATAAATGATTTATCAATTACATTATGATTTTTTATAATTATTATTATTTCCAATTAACGTTCGGGATAGAAAATAATTAAAACGTTGCATAAAATGATTGAAATATTACATAAGCATCAACAAAGTGATATCAAAATATTAAGTGTAGTATTGTATAAATATACTACATAAGAATATTGAACTAATTATAAATGAATAAACAATAATGTATACAACAAGCAAAACCAAAATGAAAATAAGTTTTCGATGTAAACGGTTTTCAAATAATAAAAAGATTTATTTTAATATAAACAAAATCTTTTTAGTTCTAATTAAAATATGTTTTAATAATATTTAGGCAATAATTATATGCTTAGAGAATTATTTTATTCCTCTATTGTTTCTTAATTTTTCTTATGTTTCAATTATTTAAGTTTCTATTTTGTTTAGTTAGTAAAATTAACTTATTTAAAGTTTCTTAATGAAAATTTTAAAAATATAAATATTGGTTATTTTTATGTAAAATAAATTTATCATGAATTTATAAAAATCTTTAATTTGTTTAAAATACTATTTTTAAATGTTTTAGAAAAATTATAATTCATACATCAAATTTCGAATCATGATGTCATGTGATTATATGTAGAGCCATGTAAAATTAGAATTAAAATCCATACATGCTGAATCATCATATATAAGCTAAACACATGTAAAAAAAAAAAATACAAAACCTAGGGTTGTCTAGTGTTGTTCGCGTG
>JAOTRH010011819.1:0-56882 GCA_034768845.1 Heliamphora exappendiculata
ATTGCACCCTCTAATGAATCAAAATAACGAATATTAAATATATGCAAATTAATAATTATTTCAGGATTAAGAGGATAAACAATATTCATAATAACCCTGTGGTGTAAATAAATTTATATAGTCAGTAGTCAGTACTAAATTAATTATCCCAAATGTCCCGTTAAATACACACAAAGTGTATTGGCACAGAGAGTCGGAACAATAAATGACGCTATTATCTGTTTCCCGTAAACAAGACAGGTCTACTAAAACTCTGTGTCACAGTCGTACTGTTGGTAAGTTTTTTTCCATCTAAACTGTGAATATAAAACTTATATTTTGCAAGAATCTAAAATTTGGTCTTCTGTGTGTAAGCCGTACTCTACACACCAGATTAAATAATATACAGAATATTGGGCATTCATGTATAACAAAGAAATGATATACATACATTGTTTATAAAGATTCTCATAAAATAGAAAACTAATTTTATTAAAATTAAATTAAATACTAAAAATATGGTTTTCAGAATACCAACTTTAACAATCTCCCACTTATACTCAAAACCATGTTGCTATACATTTCACTCCCATGCCCTCTACATGCCTATCAAAAATCTTAACCGATAAGCTCTTTGTAAATGATCTACAAGGTTGTCTCTTGATGCAAGCACAATGTCTGACTGCAAATCTGAGTCTGTGCACCCTAAAGTTACTAGACTGTCTGCCTGGTAAATCAACATAAAATCCTTAGTCCTTTTTAGGTACTTGATTATATTATTTACCGCAGTCCAATACTCCTGCCCTAGATTATACTGGTATTTGCTAACTATGCCAACGGCAAAGCAGATGTCGGGTCTAGTGCAAAGCATAGCATACATGAGGCTTCCTACTACTGAAGCATAAGGAACCGCCTTCGACTTCTCTATCTCATCAAGTGTCCTAAGACACTGATCCTTGGATAGAGTAATTCCACGCCTGAAAGGGAGAAACTTTTTCTTGGAATCCTGCATGCTAAAACGAGCAAGGATATCATCGATATAATTTACTTGTGATTAGCCCAACATCCTTTGTTTTCGATCTCGCATAAGCTTGATCCCAAGGATATGACTGGCTTCTCCCAAGTCCTTCATATCGAACTACCCAGATAACCACACTTTAACCGTAGATAATGCCCCCACATCGTTTCTGATGAGCAAGATATCGTCTACACAAAGTACTATGAAGATCACCACGCTTCCATCACCCTTCTTGTACACAGGACTCATCCGGAATTTGATCAAAACCATAAGACTTTATAGCTTGATCAAACCGAGTGTTCCAAGACCTCGATACCTGCTTAAGTCTATAAATGGATCTCTTAAGCTTGCACAGCATGTGCTCCTGGCCCTTTGCAATAAATTCGTTTGGTTGTATCATGTAGATACACTTGTCAAGGCTTTCATTAAGAAAACCTGTCTTGACATCTATTTACCAGATTTCGTAATCAAAATGTGCAACAATAGATAAGAGAATCCGGATAGACTTAAGCATAGCTACCGGCGAAAAAGTTTTTTCATAGTCGATCCCTTCTTTCTGAGTGAACCCTTTAGCAACAAGCCTAACTTTGAAAGTTTCAACCTTCCTGTCTACTCCTCTCTTTCTCTTGTAGATCCACTTGCATCAAATGGATTTTATCGCTTTGGGTGGCTTTACAAGTTCTTAGACCTGATTGGAATACATAGATTTCATCTATGAATTCATAGCCCTTTGCCAAAGATATGCATCTTTGTCTTGTAGTGCTTCATTGTAGTTACAGGGCTCGGTATCTAGTTCTGCCTAGATCCTGTCAAAAGACTCCCAAGAATATATACCGATCAGGTTGATGAACAACCCTCCCACTACGACAAGGCACTACCTGTGTCTGTGTACTAGCAATAACAGGCTGTGCATAATCTGAACTCTGTGCATCAGCACCCTGTTCTTGATTTGTACCTGCCCCGATAATCCTCCCACTACGACGAAGTAATGGAATATCAGTGACTTGTGGTTCTTCTTCCGTTCTACTGGCATTTTCTCTAAGTTCTTCCAGAATAATTTTACAATTGGGCCTGTGGTCCATAATATAATCCTCTTTCAAGAATCAGGCATTGGTGCTAACAATGACCTTCTGATCTTTAGGATTATAAAATAGACCACATTTCGTTCTCCTAGGATACCCCACAAAGAAACAGACTTCTGTCATCGGTTTTAACTTACCCGCGTTCTCTTTCAGCACATATGCTAGACACCCCCAAATTCGAATGTGTTTCAGACTAGGCTTATGCCCGGTTCACAATTTTGTGGGAGTAGAAGGTACTGACTTAGAAGGTACCAAGTTTAGAATGTAAGCGGCTATCTCTAATGCGAGGCCCCAAATTAAATTTGGTAAACTTGAATAACTCATCATTGACCTTACCATTTATATAAGAGTCATATTCCTTCTTTCTGCTACACCATTCTGCTGAGGAGTGCCAGGTGCAGTCAACTGGGATCTAATCCCCTCTGATGACAGGTAGTCCTTAAACTCTCCAAGGAGGTATTTCTCACCACGGTCGGATCGTAGTGATTTGATACTTTTACCCAGACGCTTCTCTGCCACCGCCTTGAATTCTTTGAATTTCTCAAAGTATTCAAACTTACGGTGCATCAGGTAAATGTATCCATACCTTGAGTAGTCATCAATCAAACTGACGAAGTACTCAAAGCCACCTCTAGCCTGGATTGTCATAGGACCACACACATCAGAATGAACCTGCTCAAACGGTTCTTTAGCTCTATAGCATTTGGCTGAAAATGGCCTCTTGGTCATCTTACCCTCTAAGCAAGATTCACAGACTGAAAGTGCCTCCACTTCTAATGAACTCAAAGGTCCATCTGTTACCAATCTTTTTACCCTTTTTAGATTAATATGACCCAAGCGTAAGTGCCAAATAAACGTTTGGTTCATTAAAGAAGGAAACTTTCTCTTATATGGTAAATTAGATGTGTTATTAATTTCAGTTAGTTGCAGTGTAGGAGAGATTGGAGTAATAATATAAAGATTATCCACCAATGTACCAGAATAGATAAACCGGTTTATTATCCTTAATAACCACAGAGTTATTAAAATAAACAAAATATCCATCTTTAGCTAATCTAGAAACGAAAACTAAGTTTCTTCTAATGGCAGGTACATAAAGACAATCTCTCAATATTAAAATTCGATCTCTACCAAAACTGAGAGTGACATCTCTTACTACAACTGCTGTTACCTTTGTATAATTACTCATATGTAGGTAAATCTCCCCATCACTAAGTTGTTGGGTTTTCTAGAACCCCTGCAATAAATTGCAGACTTGATTAGTGGCTCCCGTATCTACACACTAGGTACCGGTAGATAACACCGCTAAACATGTTTTCACAACCAGTGAACAGAAATTACTGTGTTTGTTCTGCCTTCTGAGAAATACTGGACATAACTTTTTTCAGTGTCAGGTCTGGTTGTAGGAAAAACATCTGGCTTTCGGCTTTTTCACACCAGTTCGGGGCTCACTAACTACCCTGAAAAATGTGTCTCCCTATTTCTAAACTTTTTTCTTCTTCATGCCTTTGGACCCCGAGGAATAACCTTTTTCTGAAATAGACACATTTTCTGGTATTAAAAGAATACCATTTGTAATTAAAGTTATATCCATGTTACATTTTCAATCAACAACATTTGGTCTCGTAAATTTGTTTTCTTTGAGTATTGATGCAGTGGGTTGAAATCTATTTTAATCATGAGAATCACATAATTAAATAAAACTGTTAATTATGATGAGCAAAATTTTGAATTTATTTTAATTTGGTTCCTTCTACCATTTTAAAATTAATTCGCCAGTAACTTGATAACCTGAGAATAGTATGCCTCGAAGGGAGGACGTCTACTATCCTTCATAAGACCGGATAGGCTAATTTCTTTTAATCTTACTATCTAGGCAACTGACCATGCCAAGTAAAATTAAATAGCGGATATAGCTTCGGTCCAGTATATAATAGCAGTGATTCAGATGGAGAAGATAGTATTATATACAGTTAAGTGTTAACTATCACCTAATCCCAAATCAATCACTTTGCAATGAACCCTTCAGATGGAGAATTGATCTACACTAACAATTATCCAGAATTATCCCTAAATGAGATTTGTACTGGCGATACCGCAATTAATATGTCCGATGGAAAGGAAGGCCTTACTGCCAACACACAGGGTTTAATTGCATCGCTTACAAACTGGTGATGGAGACCGCGAGATTTATCTGTGAATAAATTTCTCTCCAACTTAGATTTTTAAAATATTTTTTAGGGTTATAAAAATTCGTTTAATTAAAATAAATTTACTAATTTCAAAAGCCACACGTTCTGGAAGAATCAAACATCTTTCCGTGTACACGATTCTAAAGATCCTGATTTATCAAACCATCTTTCGAAAGTCACACGATTTGAAAGAATCAAACATCTTTTCGTGTATACGATTCTAGTGATTCTAGTTTACCAAATTATTTTTTTGTGTTTAAATACGTAACAAATAAAATTTAATAAATACACAATTTTTCTTATAGCTTTTCAGCTAAGGCAGTGATTAAATGCATTTATTTATTTTATTTATCGTCCCACAATTTTTGAAAAATAATAATTTATTTTGATTAAATATTTTTTCATTTAATTAATTTAAAATCTGGAATTAATTCTCACATTTTTTAAGATATCTGATTTTAAAAAAAAAATCATCTTTAAACGTGATATTTTGTAAAAAATAAAATATCTAAATTTTTTTCATTTATTTAAAATTAATTAATTAAAAAAAACTTAATTTTATTTTTCATTACAAAATATTTTAATTAAAATCAAATTTTCGAATTAATTAAATTAATAGGATAAATAAAATCATTAAATATCATTCACGCATTTAATATATAAAAAAAATTAAATGAAAGATAAATATAAATCCCGATTTTATGATCCGAAGAGTTTCAATCTCCTGTTATGTAGATAAGCTGCAGCAATCATTTTCTGAATCAGCTAGTTGTATTTAGATTACATTATGATTCATTGATACTATCTGATATATCAATATATATCATATCAGTCCCATATATATATATATATATATATATATATATCAGAATGTACATCAAACCAGCCCTGGGAGAGAGAAAGTCGCTGAACCACCACCAGGCACCGCCGGCGCCGCCTTGCCGCCGCCTTCAGGCGGCTTTTGCCACCTTATCTGAGCTCCGTTTTTTATGAGCTTTATATCATTGGAAAGATATCGAAATATGGAATTTTTTTGTTAAAAAATATGCTGAAAAACTACTCAGAAAATGGCCAAAAAAATGGCCCAAACCTCAAAAAATGATGTTGTCCGCCATAGCACTGCGCAGCCAACTTCCCGAGCATTTTTTGACCTCTTCTCGAACTCAGTTTTTGACGTACTTTATATCAAAAGAAATCTCTTGAAAAGTATTATTTTTTTAATTAAAAACTCTGCTAAAAAAAGTCTAAAAAAACCATCGAAAAATTGCCTGAAATGGACTGCCGCCGCTCACAGCGCCGCCGCCTTTAACCGCCAACTTCCCGAGGCCGTTCTGGCCTCATCCGAACTCCGTTTTCGACGTACTTTATATCAAAAAAAATATCTCAAAACGTACTATCTTTCTATCAAAAGAACTTCTCAAAAATAGCCTAAAAACTATCAAAAAACTGCCTGAAGGCTGCAGTTGTAGCGTTGCCGCTGCAAGAAAAAATCGTTGCCCAATCCGTGGCTCGTAAAAATCCGAACCACCGCCAGTGCCGCCTCCGTGCTTCGTGTTCTTGGACATATTCAACCTCTTCTTATTTTTTTTATAAATTAAAAAAAAATTTAAAGAACATAAATATTTTACATCGAAACCTATGGGATATCCCGTAGGCTCACATTCGATCTAAAATTAATTAATTTAACACGGTTAATCACATGATTAAAAAATTAATTAAATAATCATCATCCACGCATTCAATCAAACAAAAAAATAAATGATGATAATAAAATCGGGATTGGAACGCCTGCAAAACTAAGTTAGCAACAGTTCTAAATCTACCCGGCCCCGATAATCGTAAACAAAAAATAAAACGGTTTTGATACCAATTTGTTGGAGGTAAAACTGCCAAGATCATTGTTTTTATAAAATGATTTTTGGTAAAAATTAACTGGACAAGCAAACGTCGAACGATCAAAAATAAATTCGTGCAACCAAAGTAATTTAGAAGAATACCTCTCGTAGATTTAATCTTCAACTACGATTTGATTCCAAGTTGAAGCTCTAGTAAGATCTTCTACTGTATTCTCTTGCGCGATCCTCGAACGTAGAGTGGGTTACGATTCTTCGAGAACTCGTACCGGCAGAACCCTAATATATTTTTTAAGTATTGAAAGACAAAAATAATATATCAATAATGATATATGAGATATGATCAATCTGATATATGATGTATCAATCTCAAACTGATTCATCCTACCCGTGTATATACATGGCTACAGCAGGGACTTGAGAAGTAATTATGAGTAAGACTTCCAGTAGAACACAAACACCTACCAGCGGTTTCTGCAATTAAAGAAAGACGCATAGTAGTATTTGCAATTTTGAAAAACCAGCAGCGGTTTCTCCAATTTCTATAAAAGTCTGAATTACAGTTTACATCACTCAAAAACTGTAATTGCACTCTGACCCATAATCTCAAGACCTTCTTGCATTGAGCTCCTGTTATTAAATGCTTTCCATTTCTCCCAACGTTAAGATTTTTGATATCCGCCAATTAAATTTAATTACTGACAATTTAATTTAATCGGCATCTCGATATTCTTTAAACCCTTTCGCTTAACTTATTTGACCGCCGAATAATTAAATTCGTTTGTAGAGTTTGGCCCGGTCAAAACTTATAAGCATCCTTAAGGGGTATCGTCAATCCCGATCTTCGGAACATAGATTTCGTCAACAATTAATATTTGCTATAAAAATAATACCGTTATTCAACTCACCGGGAATATAGACCCATATAAGATCGCACCCTCTAATGAATCAAAATAACAAATATTAAATATATGCAAATCAATAATTATTTCAAAATTAAAAGGATAAGCACTATTAATAATAACCTCGGTGTGTAAATTAATTTATATAATCAGTAGTACTAAATTAATTATCCCAAATGTCCCGTTCAATACACACAAAGTGTATTGGCACAGAGAATCGGAACAATAGACGACGCTATTATCTGTTTTTCGTAACTAAGACATGCATATTAAAACTCTGTGCCACAGTTGTACTGATGGTATGTCCATTTCCATCTAAACTGTGAACATAAAACTTATATTCTGCAATAACCTAAAATTTGGTCTTCTATGTGTAATCCGTACTCTACACACTAGATTAAATAATATACAGAATATTAGACATCCATGTATAACAAAGAAATGATATACATATATTGCTCATAAAGATTCTCATAAAATGAAAAACTAATTTTATTAAAATAAAATTAAATACTAAAAACATGATTTTCAGTATACCAACTTTAACAGTGCAGTGGCCGGCGGTGGTGCTAGTGGCTCTGGGCCGTTTTGGCTCAATTTTTTTGATATACATGGATCGAGGAGTATTATATTTGTATATCGTTACGTATCAAGGAATCCTGATATAATCGGGATACATAAAGCTATATAGATTGAATCGTTGCAGCTTGTCTTCAAAGCAGGAGACTGAAACTCTTTAGAGTTTCAGATGGATCATAAAATCGAGATGTATTTATTATATCTTGTCTTTAATTTATTTATTTTTATATTAACTGCGTGAATGATAAATATTGATTTTATTTATTCTGTTAATTTAATTAATTCAAAATTTTGGTTTTAATTAAAATATTTGTAATGAAAAATAAAATAAATTTTTTTTAATTAATTAATTAAATAAAAAAAATTTAGATATTTTATTTTATTTACAAAATATCACGTTTAAAGATAATTTTTTTAAAAATCGGATATCATAGAAAAACATGAGAATTAATTTTGGATTTTAAATTAATTAAATAAAAAATGTTTAATTGAAATAAATTATTATTTTTCAAAAAATGTAAAACAAAAAATAAAATAAATAAATGCCTTTAATAACTATCTTAGCTGAAAAGTTAAAGGAAAAACTGTGCATTTATTAAATTTTATTTGTTACGCATTTAAACACGAAAATGTGGTTTGATAAATCAGAATCTTTAGAATCGTGTACATAGAAAGATAATTGATTCTTTCATATTGTGTGGCTTTCAAAATTAATAAATTTATTTTAATTAAACAGATTTTTATAACTCAAAAAAATGTTTTAAAAATCTAAGTGTGAGAGGAAATTTATTCACAGATAAATCCCGTGGTCTCCATCACCAGTTTGTAGGTGATGCAATTAAACCCTGCATGTTGGCAGTAAGGTCTTCCTCCCCATCAGGCAGATCAATTACGGTATTGTTAGTACAAACCTCATTTAGGAATAATTCTGGATAATTGTTA
Organism: Heliamphora exappendiculata; assembly: GCA_034768845.1. Classification (NCBI taxonomy): domain Eukaryota; kingdom Viridiplantae; phylum Streptophyta; class Magnoliopsida; order Ericales; family Sarraceniaceae; genus Heliamphora; species Heliamphora exappendiculata. The sequence continues at coordinate 8,548 of JAOTRH010011819.1, forward strand.
GTGTAGATCACTTATCCGTCTGAAGGGTTCATTGCAAAGCGATTGATTTGGAATTAGTGATAGTTAACACTTAACTGTATATAATACTATCCTCTCCATCTGAGTCACTGCTATTATATACTGGACCGAAACTATGTCAACTATTTAATTTTACTTGGCATGGTCAGTTGCCTAGATAGTAAGATTAAAAGAAATTAGCCTATTTGATCTTATGAAGGATAGTAGACGTCCTCCCTTTGAGGCATACTATTCTCAGGTTACCAAGTTACTGGCAAATTAATTTTAAAATGGTATAGGGAACCAAATTAAAATAAATTCAAAGTTTTTCTCGTCATAATTAACGGTATTTTAATTTTGTGATTCTCAGATTAAATTATGTTGTCTGGAAACGAAACTTGGACATTGTATTAACTGCTGAGGATTATAAGTTTATTTCAACTGAGATACGTCCACTAGTACCTGATGAGGGGGCTACCGAAAGAGAAACCCAGGTCCATCAAAAGTGGTAGAAAGCTGATTAGATGGCTCGCTGTTACATTTTGGCTTCAATGTCAAATATTTTGCAGCATCATCATCAGCATCAGTCTATGCCTAGTGCCTATGACATGATTACGAACCTCAAAAATATGGTTAGGGATCAAAATCGTGCCGTTAGGCAGGTGGCAATGAGATCTCTAATGAATGCAAACATAGCTAAAGGTACACTAATAAGCGATCATGTTCTGAGAATGATCAGTCTTTTGAATGAACTGGAGATCCTTGGAGCTGAAATTAACGGAGAAACCCAGGTCGATATGATACTCCAATCATTGCCTGAAAGTTTTAAGCAGTTCTGCCTGAACTATTCTATGAAGAAGCTCAGCTACACACTGGCAGAACTTTTTAAGGAACTTCAAGCAACCAAGGGTGTTCTTAGAAGCTAGGTTCTGTGAATGTGACGGAGAAAGGTTGTTCTTCTAAATCGAAAGGTAAGAAGAAGAAAAAAGTTCAAACACAGAGAAACACAAGTCTAAAAGCAGTTAAGGAACCAAAAGCTGGTGTGAAGAAGCCAAGAGGCAAGTGCTATCACTGTAACCAGTTTGGGCATTAGAAAAAGTAAGGTTCGATTTTCCTCAGTAATCAGAACAAACAAGGTAATTTTTATTCACTAGTTGTTGAAATATGTTTAGCGGTATTATTTACTGGTACCTGGTGTGTAGATACGGGAGCCACTAATCATGTATGTAATTTTTTGCAGGGGTTCTAGGAAACCAGGTAGCTCATTGATGGAAAAATCTACCAGCACATGGGCAATAATACAAGGGTGGAAGCAATTGCAGTAGAAGATGTCACTCTCAATTTTAGTAGAGATAGAATACTACTTCTAAAAGATTGTCTTTATGTACCTTCGATTAGAAAAAATTTAATTTCAGTCTCGAGTTTAATAAATGATAAATATTCTGTCCATTTTGGTGACTCTGTCGTTGTGAAGAAAAATAAACATTTTATTTGTTCTGGTACATTGATGAATAATCTGTATGTTGCATCTCCTATCTCTCCTACACTGCAACTAACTGAAATAAATAACATATCTGCATTACCATATAAGAGAAAGTTTCTTTCTTTAATGAACTAAACGTTTTTTTAGGACTTATGCTTGGGTCATATTAATCTAAAAAGGATAAACAGACTGGTAGCAGATGGACGTTTGTGTTCATTGAAAGTGGAGGTACTTCTAGTCTGTAAATCTTGCTTAGAGGTTAAGATGACAAAGAGGCATTTTTCGGCCAAAGGCTATAGAGCTAAAGAACCGTTAGAGCTGGTTTATTCTGATGTGTGTGGTCCTATGGAAATCTAGGCTAGAGGTGGCTTCGAGTGTTTCGCCAGTTTCATTGATGACTACTCAAGGTATTGATATATTTACTTGATGCATCGTAAGTCTAAATGCTTTGAGAAATTCAAAAAATTCAAGACGGAGGCGGAGAAGCGTCTAGGTAAAAATATCAAATCACTTCGATCCGACCGTGATAGGAATATCTCTTTGGAGAGTTTAAGAACAACCTATCATCAAAGGAGATTCCATTCTAGTTGACTGCATCTGGCACTTCCCAGCAGAATGCTGTAGCAGAATAAAAGAATAGGACTCTTATAGAGATGGTAAGATCCATGATGAGTTATTCAAGTTTACCCGATTCGTTTTAGGGACTCGCTTTAAAAATAGCAGCTTATATTCTAAACTTGGTACCTTCTAAGTCAGTACCTTCTACTCTTACAGAATTGTGGACAGGGCGTAAGCCTAGTCTGAAACACTTTCGTATTTGGAGGTGTCCGGCATATGTGCCGAAAGAGAACGCGGGTAAGTTGAAACTAAGAACAGAAGTCTGTTTCTTTGTGGGGTATCCTAAAGGAACGAAGGGTGGCCTATTTTATAACCCTAAGAATAAGAAGGTCATTGTTAGTACCAATGCTCGATTCTTGAAAGAGAATTATATTATGGATTACAGGCACAATAGAAAAACTGTACTGAAAGAACTAAGAGAAAATACCAGTAGAACGAAAGAAAAATCACAAGTCACTGATATTCCATTACCTCGTCGTAGTGGGAGGATTATCGGGACAAGTGCAAGTCAAGAACAGGGTGCTGATGTACAGGGTTCAGATTTTGCACAGCCTATTACTACTAGTACACAGACACAGGTAGCGCCTCGTCGTAGTGGGAGGGTTGTTCATCAACCTGATCGGTATATGTTCTTGGGAGAGTCATTTGACAAGATCCCGACAGAATTGGATACCGAGCCCTATAACTATAATGAAGCACTACAAGACAAAGATGCACATCTTTCACAAAAGGCTATGAATTTAGAGATGAAATCTATGTATTCCAATCAGGTCTGGGAACTTGTAAAACCACCTGAAGGGATAAAACTCATTGGATGCAAGTGGATCTATAAGAAAAAGAGAGGAGTAGACGGGAAGGTTGAAACATTCAAAGCAAGCCTTGTTGCTAAAGGGTTCACTCAGAAAGAATGAATCGACTATGAGGAAACTTTTTCGCCGGTAGCCGTGGTTAAGTCTATTTGAATTCTCTTATCTATTGCTGCACATTTCGATTACAAAATCTGGCAAATGGACGTTAAGAAAGCTTTCCTTAATAGAAGTCTTGACGAGTGTATCTATATGATACTATTGGAGGCAAAACTGCCAAGATCATTATTTTTTTTGTAAAACGATTTTTGATAAAAAATTAACTGGACGGGTAAATGCTGAAACGGGCTCCAAATAAAAATTTTGACGTCGAACGATCAAAAATAAATCCATGCAACCAAAGTTAATTTAGATGAATACCTCTTGTTGATCTAATCTTCAACTACGACTTGATTCCGAGTTGAAACTCTAGTCAGATCTTCTACTGTATTCCCTTACGCGATCCTCGAACGTAGTGTGGGGTACGATCCTTCGAGAACTCGTACCGACAGAACTCTAATATATTTAATTCTTGAAAGACAAAATAATATCATAATAATAATGATCAAATCATCAAAAATTAGTTCAGCCTACCCGCATATATATAGGGCTACAACAAGGACTTGGGGAGTAATTATGAGTTAGACTTCCAGTGGAACACAAACACCTACTAGAGATTTCTACAATTACGGAAAGACATGCAGCGATTTCTGTAATTTTCATAAAATACTGAATTACAGTTCACACTACTAAAGAACTATAATTGCACTCTGACCCATAATCTCAAGACTTTTTTGCATTGAGTTTCTGTTATTAAATACTTACCATTTCTCCCCATGTTAAGATTTTCGATACCTGCCAATTAAATTTAATTACTGACAATTTAATTTAATCGGCGTCTTGATATTCCTTAAGCCCTTCCTCTTAACTTATTTGACCGCCGGATTATTAAATCTACCTGCAGGGTTTGGCTCGGTCAAAACTTATAAGTATCCTTAAGGGGGTATCATCAATCCCGGTCTTTTGGGACGTAAATTTCGTTAATAATTAATATTTTTCATATAAATAATACCGTTATCCAACTCACCAGAAATATAGACTCATATAAGATCGCACCCTCTAATGAATCAAAACAACGAATATTAAATATAAGCAAGTTAATAATTATTTCAAGATTAAGAGGATAAACACTATTTATAATAACCTTGGGATGTGAATTAATTTATATAGTCAGTACAAAATTAATTACCCCAAATGTCCCGTTCAATGCACACAAAGGGTACTAGCATAGAGAGTCGGAACAATAGACGTTGCTATTATCTATTCTCCATAACCAAGACAAGCCTACTAAAATTATGTGTTATAGTCGTACTGAAGGTATGCCCATTTTCATCTAAACTGTAAACATAAAACTTATATTCTGTAAGAATCTAAAATTTAGTCTTCTGTGTGCAAGTCATACTTTATACACCAGATTAAATACTATACAGAATATTGGGCATCCATACATATCAAAAAAATGATATACATACATTACTCATAAAAATTCTCATAAAATAAAAAATTAATTTTATTAAAATAAAATTAAATACTAAAAATATAATTTTCAGTAAACCAACCCTAACAGATACAACCAAACGAATTCATTGCAAAGGGCCAGGAGCACATGCTGTGCAAGCTTAAGAGATCCATTTATGGACTTAAGCAGGCATCAAGGTCTTGGGACACTCGATTTGATCAAGCTATAAAGTCTTATGATTTTGATCAAAGTCCGGATGAGTCTTGTGTGTACAAGAAGTGTGACAGAAGCGTGGTGATCTTCCTAGTACTTTATGTAGACGATATTTTACTCATCGAAAATGATGTGGGGGCATGATCTACAGTTAAAGTATGGTTATCTAGGCAGTTCGATATGAATGACTTGGGAGAAGCCAGTCACATCCTTGGGATCAAGCTTGTGCGAGATCAAAAATAAAGGATGTTGGGCTTATCACAAGCAAAATATATCGATGATATCCTTGCTCGTTTTAGCATGTAAGATTCCAATAAAGGGTTTCTCCCTTTCAGGCATGGAATCACTCTATCCAAGGATCAGTGTCCTACAACACATGATGAGATAGAGAAGATGAAGGCGGTTCCTTATGCTCCGGCAGTAGAAAGCCTCATGTATGCTATGCTTTGCACTAAACCCGACATCTGCTTTACTATTGGTATGGTTAGTAGATATCAGTCTAACCCAGGGTAGGAGTATTAGACTACAATAAATAATATAATTAAGTACCTGAAAAGGACTAAGGATTATATGTTAGTTTACTAGGCAGACAGTCTAGTACCCTTGGGGTACACAGACTCAAATTTCCAGTCTGATAGGGATTCCCATAAGTCTATCTCAGGATATGTATTTACCTTAGGATGTAGAGCTATAAGCTGGAGTAGCATTAAGCAGTCCTGTATTGCTGATTCTACCATGGAGGCCGAGTATGTGACAGCTTCTGAAGCAGCCAAAGAGGCCGTTTGGCTCAGGAGCTTCCTGTTGGATCTAGAGGTGGTACCTTTAGTTTAATCGGCTATTACACTTTACTATGACAATAGCGGAGCGGCTGCAAACTCGAAGGAGCCAATGGTCCATAAGAAAGGCAAGCACATTTGGCGTAAATATTACCTAATACGAGAAATTGTACAGAGAGGTGATGTTACTGTGACTAAGATTGCATCAAGAGACAATCTTGCAGATCCTTTTACAAAGAGAGCTTACCGGCTAAGACTTTTGATAGCCATGTAGAGGGCATGGGAGTTAGATGTATGGCAGCATACTTTTAAGTATAAGTAGGAGATTGTAAGGGTTGGTATATTGAAAACAATGATTTTAGTATTTAATTTTATTTTTTCAATTTATGAGAATCTTTGAGAGTAATGTATGCATATCATTTCTTTGTTATGCATGGATATCCAATATTATGTATAGTATTTAATCTGTTGTGTAGAGTACGGCTTACACACAAAAAATTAGATTTTAGGTTCTTTGAAAATATAAGTTTTATGTTCACAGTTTAGATAAAAATTGACATACCATCGGTACGACTGTGGCACAGAGTTTTAGTAGGCCTATCTTGGTTATAGGGAACAGATAATAGCGTCATCTATTATTCTGACTCTTTGTGCCAGCACACTTTGTCGGTATTAAACAGGACATTTGGGATAATTAATTTTATACTGACTATATAAATTAATTCTGACCCTAAGGTTATTATAAATAGTGCTTATCCTCTTAATCTTAAAATAATTATTGATTTGTATATATTTAATATTTGTTATTTTAATTCATTAGAGGGTGCGAACTTATATGGGTCTATATTTCTGGTGAGTTGGATAACGGTATTATTTATATGACAAATATTAATTATTGACAGAATCTACGTCTCGAAAGATCGGGATTGACGATACCCCCTTAAGGAAGCTTATAAGTTTTGACCGAGCCAAACTCTGCAGGTGGATTTGATTATCCGACGGTCAAATAAGTTAAGCGGAAGGGCTTAAGGAATATCAAGATGCCGATTAAATTAAATTGTCAGCAATTAAATTTAATTAGCAGTTATCAAAAATCTTAACGTAAGGAGAAATGGTAAGTATTTAATAATATGAGCTCAATGCTAGATGGTCTTGAGATTATAGGTCAGAGTGAAATTTTAGTTTTTTAGTGGTGTGAACTGTAATTCAGTGTTTTATGAAAATTGTAGAAACTGCTACTGCTTTTTCATAATTGCAGAAACCGCTGATAGGTGTCTATGTTTCACTAGAAGTCTTATTCATAATTACTCCCCAGGTCCTTGCTGTAGCACTATATATATATATATATATATATATATATATGCAGGTAGGAGGAACCAATTTTAGATTATAACTTGTCTTTCAAGACTAAAGATATTTGGGTTCTACCGATACGAGTTCTCAATAGTCCGTAGCCCACACTACGTTCGATAATCGCGTAAGGAAATATAGTAGAAGATCTGACAGAAGCTTCAACTCAGAATCAAACCGTAGTTGAAGAATCGATCGACAAAAAGATATTATTTTAAATTAACTTTAATTGCACGAGTTTTATTTTGATCGTTCGATGTCAAAAATTTTATTTGGTGCCCATTTCGGCGTTTGCTCGCCTAGTTATTTTTTTTATCGAAAATCATTTGCAAAAATAATGATCTTAACAGTTTTGCCTCAAACACTATCCCGATTGTACCTTTAATGATATCAACTGTCACTACGATAGTTCTGGTGAATCACGGAGAAAAGCCAAAGAAGTTCAATGGAGTTGAATTTAAAAGATAGCTACAGAAAATGTTGTTATATCTGACTACATTCAATCTGGCTAAATTCCTACGTGAGGCTGCTCCGGTACTAACTGAAGGTGAAACTGACCGACAAGCAGTTGCTGCTGTGGATGCATGGAATCATGCTGACTTCCTGTGATGGAATTATATCCTCAATGGATTGGGCAACACACTATGCAGCGTGCTTAGTCCAGTCATGATGGCAAAGGAACTGTGGGAATCCTTAGATCGCAAATATAAGACAGAAGATGTCGGTACGAAGAAATTCGTTGTCGGTAAATTTCTAGATTATAAGATGGTGGATTCAAAGCCAGTTATTGAACTAGTTCAAGATCTCTAACTTATCCTGCGTGACATTCATGTGGAAGGTATGTTTCTGTGTGAATCTTTTCAAGTTACTGCTATTATTGAGAAATTACCGCAGGGGTGGAAAGATTTCAAGAATTACTTGAAGCACAAGCATAAGGAGATTAAATTGAAGGTGCTGATTATCTGACTGAGGATAAAGGAAGACAACTGCAAGTCTGTGAGGAAAATAAGGATGGAGTTCAAGGAAAATGTTGTGGAACAGGCGCCTAAGGTCAACAACAAGAAGAGAAAGCATGTTAGTGAAAAAGGCAGGGACTCCAAGAGACTCAAATTCAAGGGTAAGTGTTACATCTATGACAAGCTCGGGCATCGAGCAAAGGACTATCACAGCAAGCACTAGAAGAATGCCCAAGCCAATGTGATCGAAGTAGATAACCTTTCTACTGGGGTGGATGACATCAGTCTTTCTGCCATTGTGTCTGAAACAAACTTTGTTAGAAACCCTAGAGAATGGTGGGTGGACACTGGAGCTACTCGCCACATTTGTTCAAACAGACGAATGTTTGCCACTTATCAGACGATAAATGGAGAATAGCTGTACATAGGGAACTCTTTTACCTCCAAGGTGGAAGGACAAGGAAATGTTATTTTGAAGATGATTTCAGGGAAGGAACTCATGCTCAACAACATGCTGCATGTGCCAAACATTCGCAAGAATTTAGTTTTTGTGTCTTTGTTGAGGAAGAATGCATTTAGGCTAGTGTTTGAGTCTGATAAATTTCTACTCACAAAAGGTGGGATGTTTATGGGTAAGGGGTATCAGTCAAGCGGTCTTTTCAAATTGAATGGAATGGTTGTTGTACCAAAATCTTCTATTACTATGAATAAGAATAACGCATCTTCTGCTTATACTATTGAGTCTTTTTTATGGCATGGTAGATTAGGACATGTTAATTATAATTCTATGCGTAGATTAATTAACAATAATTGCCTACCTAAATTTGATATTAATCTGAATCACAAATGTGATATTTGTGTAGAGACGAAATTAGTTAAGGTTACTTTCCATTTTGTTGAAAGGAATACAAAACCTCTTGATTTAATTCACAATGATATTTGTGATTTTAAATCAATTCAAACAAGAGGTGGTAAAAAATACTTTATTACTTTTATTGACGATTGTACTAGATACTGCTATATCTATTTGCTTAGAAATAAGAACGAAGCCTTGGTAATGTTTATACACTACACGAATGAAGTTGAAAATCAACTTGAAAAAAAGATCAAAGCTCTAAGGAGCGATAGAGGTGGTGAATATGAATCGCATTTTGGTGAAATCTATTCATAACATGGCATAATTCATCAAACCACTGCGGTCTATTCTCCACAGCAAAATGGTGTTGCTAAATGGAAGAATACAACATTAAAGGATACGATAAATACTATGTTGATTAGTTCTGGACTACCTCAGAATTTGTTAGGAAAAGCTGTTATTTCAGCTAATTATATTCTTAATAAGATACCCCACAAGAAGACAAATAAGACACCTTATGAATTGTGCAAAGGTCGAATGTGTGCCTACAAATTCTTAAGAGTGTGGGGTGTTTGGCAAAGGTAGCAGTGCCTACACCAAAGAGGTCAAAATTAGGACCTAAAATCATTGACTATGTATTCATCGGTTATGCTAATAATAGTAGTGCTTATCGATTTTTTATTCACAAATCTAAAATTTCATATATGCAAGTTATTAGTATTATTGAGTCAAGGAATGCAGTGTTCTTTAAACATGTATTTTCTTGTAAATCTGGACAAGAGACAAGTTTTATAAATAGAACTTATACACTACTCAGAGTAGTGATCATGATGAAGACCAGAAAGAAGAGGATATAGAACCAAGCCGTAGCAAACGGGCTAGAATATCTAAATTTTTTGGTCCAGATTTTCTAACCTAGCCTCAAACTTATAAGGAGGCGTTGTCCAGTGCAGAAGCCCCATTATGGAAAGAGGCCGTAAATAGCGAGATTGAATCCATCCTTCAGAATCATACATGGGAACTGGTGGATCTTCTACCATGTTATAAATCACTTGGATATAAATGGATATTTAAGAGAAAGATGAAGGCGAATGGATCAATTGACAAGTACAAAGCAAGACATGTGGTCAAAGGATACGGAAAAAATGAAGGTCTTGATTACTTTGATACATATTCACCAGTTACAACAATAACGTCTATACATATGTTAATTTTCATAACTGCGTTATTTAATTTGGCTATACATCAAATAGATGTAAATACGGCATTCTTGAATGATGAATTGAATGAAGAGATTTACATGGAATAACTGTAAAGGTTTGTTATTCCTGGACAAGAAAATAAAGTTTGTAAGCTCGTCAAATCTCTTTTTGGTTTAAAACAAGCACCAAAGTAATGGCATGAGAAATTTGACAACACTTTGATGTCAAATGGTTTTAAGACAAACGAATGTGACAAGTGTGTCAATGTTAAAAAACAAAGACAAAGGATATGTCATCGTCTGTCTTTGTGTTGATGACATGCTTATCATAGGTAGTGATGATCAAATGATCAAATCTACTAAGAAAATGTTAAACAAATAGTTTAACATGAAAGATTTGGGAGTGGAAGATGTTATTTTAGGAATGAAAATTTCTAAAACATCAGAGGGATATGCTTTATCTCAATCACATTACATTGAGAAAATACTTGGTAAATTCTCCAAGAATGCTGATCATCCTGTAAGGACGTCAATAGATGTAAATTTACATTTGTCAAAACATACAGGCAAAAGCATATCTCAATTGGAATATTTTAGGATTATTGGGAGTCTAATGTACTTAATGAACTACACACGACCGGATATAGCGTATGCAGTGAGTAAATTAAGTAGATACACAAATAACCCAAGGGCAGACCACTAGAAAGAAATAGTTCGGGTTCTTAGATATTTAAGATACACCAGTAACTACGGATTGTGTTATATTATATATACAGCTGTTCTAGAAGGCTATTGTGATGTTAATTGGATATCTGATACAAAAGACTCAAAATCCACAAGTGGACATGTCTTTACTCTCAGAGGTGCAGTTGTGTCTTGAAAATCTTCCAAATAGACATGCATCGTTAGGTCAACAATGGAGGCTGAGTTCATAGCTTTAGATAAAGATGGGGAAGAGGAAAAATGGCTACACCATTTCTTAGAGGTTATTTCAGTGTGGCCTAAACCTGTGCCAGCAATTTGCATTCATTGTGATAGTCAATCTGCAATTGGAAGGGCATAGAGTAATTTATATAATAGTACGTCACGACATATACGTCGTACACATAATACCATTAAATAAATGCTCTCAAGTGGAATTATATCATTAAGTACATAAGGTCAAAATATAATATTGCAGATCCATTAACTAAAGGTTTGACCAGAGAGCAAGTGAATTGTTCGTCGAGGGGAATGAGACTAAAGCCTATTACTAAAGAGACACCTTAATAGAAACCCAACCTAGCTGACTAGATATCCCAAGATCTAGGTTCAATGAGACAACCGAATTATGTGTGACTCTAGGGGAATTACTAGGGAGATTAACTTCTACCCATTTCTATGATGAAATAGTGATGTCTGCAGCGTTTTTAAGGATAAGCTATGCTTTTAATGATTCTTATATCTTGGATATCCAAGTGGGGTATGGCAAGATACTCTTAATAAGAATCACCTATATGAGTGTAAACTGGGTCGGTTCTATGAGAATTGTTTAGGCTAAATTCTATGAAGCACTCACGAATGATCAGGTATGTTCAGTGCCGAAATGAACACAACCGTGAGAACCAAGCTATGTTAGAAAGATTCGGTGTGAACTCTATTGTCTTGGTTTACACAAATGGCTGAACAGTTCAAAACATCATGTTCACTGATTAGCAGTAAATCTGATAGTTTCTCACAAGGGAAGATTAAAAACCAAAAGCTACCTATCCTATGTAGAAATTTTCTTTTATTGAACTCTCTCTATGTCTGCATGTTGTTGCATTTCTTTTTCTGCCAAATTCCATTCATGTGGGGAATTGTTGGAAAATAAGTGGGTTTTGAACTTTTTTGAACAAGATTTTAGCGAACTTTGAAGCTAAATAACTTTGGATTTGATTAATCATTTTTGATGATTCCAAGTCTTAATATGTTCTCCATGAGTAGTTAATTATGGATTTTGTGGCATTCAAAACCGTTAACGGATGAATGAGAAATTAACTCCAAAAGTGTGTCATTGAAGTTGCAAAAGTGGGTAACTTATGCACCATCTTACATTGGTTGGGAGAAGGGTTGTCGAGTGGCTTATATAAGTCAAGTGTGGCCTAAGGGATGCACCCCTTGGGGGTACCCAATTTTGTGAAAGGGAGAGGACCTACTCAACGATGGGTTCGACCCAATTTGGGAGTGAAAGATGTTATTTTGTGGAAGGGAGAGGACCGACCGACCGGTTGCGCCGTGCTGAGCCGGGCCACGCTCGAGCTTAGGTCCAGGTCTGTGGTTTGTGGGCCATGGGTTGCGAGTTGCGGGTTGTCGGGTCGGGTCAGATCAACCCTTATCTTTTTGCGAAAATTTTATTTAAATTTTTGAATTTTGAACAGTTTAATTATTTAAATTATTTCACAATTAAAGTTACTATTTTCATTACTGTTATTGTTTCGGACAGTTGGAGTTAGAAACTAACCGTTGGATTCATTTTTCGGGTCCTGTCTGTTGAGCAACGGGTCACGTCTATTGGGCGGTCTAACTACCAGACCAGATCAGGTTCATGACTGTTCGGGTTGATCTAAACAGGCACCAGCCACGCCTATTTAAAGGCTGCAGCTCTGCCATCTTGATTAACCATATTCAATACGTTTTCTCCCCTCCTTTGTTGCTTCTACACCGTTCACAATCCTGCATACTGCTTTACTCTCGAGAGAGAGAGATTTAGACATAGCTTTCTGGTTCGCCAAGCCTTTTGATTGCTGTGCTGCTTTAAAAGGCTGCTGATCATTCTATTTTGGGGGACATACGCTGCCAACTAGAAGTACCGAAGCAGGGGCATTTTTGTCATAAGAAAATCGTATCAAATATGAGCCTCGATAAACCTTTATTGTATCAGGTTCTTCGATTTCAGTGCTTATAGATTTTTCTTTCTGCTTTCTGTTCGTTCTAAAACAATTTTTTTTACTGCCACTATTTTATTTCCAGTATGTTTATTATTTTTCCTATTCTTGCTATTAATCTGTTAAAACAAATTATTTTATGTTATTATTTATTCCAACATTCTTAAAACAAAAAATTAAATTAATACCCTAATCTGGTTTTATATTTTTTGTTTTAGTTTTCTAAAACTATTGGACAAATTATATTATGTTTTAATTGTGAGTACAGTTTATTAAATTCTGTAAATAGTTTAGCATAATTAATTATGTGGATTAATTAAAAATTTTACAAATTAAATACTGTTTATTAAGTTCAGTGTTTATTTGTGTTGAAATTATTTCTAGTTTGTGGTATAAAACAGTTTTCTGCAAATAAATCTGCGTTGTACAGATTTTTTCAGCTTCAAAAAAAATAAAAAAGTTTATCTGTAGTTTTATTGCAATTTTTATATCATCAGTTCTCAACGGTAATGTCAAGTATTGTTTGTCAGTAACCCTTATGCACCTAAGTCTTGTTGATAATTCTATCAGAAATTTAATCCTAGAAAATACCTTTGTACTCAAGTTTTCATGCCTCAATGATGACCGGTATTCACATTTGGTTCTCGTCCGATTCAAGTCAGCCTCCTTGAACTAACTCTTCTTTTGTAGAACTCGATATCAATTTTTTGTTAATTACCCATTCTAAACTTTTGACATTGATAAAATCTTTGCCATCGTTCATTTTCTCTCGATTCTGAAACCACAATCGGTTGCAGTGATTTTGTGAATTCTTTATACACTCTTGAAATCTTTACCAGGGAAGTAGACTTATATACTTGAATTGAAGTACGTTAGACTAACGTAACTTTAGGGTAAATATCTAGTTTGGCTACCTATTGCTTAACATCTCTTTTATCATAATCTAATTATACTGGATTAGTTCCGATGACATTTGTTTAAGTATTGTTCACCATCCTCCCATTGTTTCACTTACATTTAAGCCCCAAGTGACCACTCAGTTTGTGTCAATGGTGACTGCCTTAACCGTGACCATTTGACCTCATCCAACCTATCTTTTGAACCATCTGAAAATCCTTTCTTGAAACTCAGTGAAGGATTTGTTCACCTTCCATAAGCCGTTCTAACCTCTAGCCACATTTTGGCAATCTAGTACATCATTTGAAATCCTCAGCTAAACGCTTGACCACTCGCCGCCCTAGGTCGCCTCTAGTACATCATTAGAGTTTAGCGCTTTCACGAGAAACTTGAATCATGCACGTCCTCAGAAGAACCACCTGGCACATCATCAAGTCACAAAGTAGATCTCTACCTGGAGTTATAACACAGAATGTCTGCCAATAACTGTGTTTAACATGTTTTGAAGATTAATAACCCCGACTACAAAAATTGCTAAGTAGGAGCTCATACAGCATCTCTAATGGAGACCTATTCGAAGGTTCCTATCGCCATCACTGATAAAGCTCACTTGGGACTTGCAGGAGTGTGGCACGTAGAAGTGCACTGGAAATGCTACGAAACTTGGAAGTAACGTGGAACTACGCAGTTAAAACCTGATGGTTTTATCCACACCTATTCTTGTTGGGCCCCTATGTGTTATGTACCTCGCTCTTTGCAATTGTTTAAGACAAACTTGTATTCTCAATTGGTTATGTACTCGAACTTGAATGTTATGAAATACAACTAAATAAATCTTAAATTAACTCCACAAGATCCCAAAACCTAAAAATAATCAAGACTTTAAAAAAAGAAAAAGATGACTCAAGTCGTACCACCATGCCGATAGACCAAGGCAAGCAAAGGGTCAACCTACAAGGGTAAAGCTCTACTATGAATGCGGATAGCCCGGGCACAAAAAGTCACAATGTCCACAGTTAGGACAAGAGGACTGGGGAAATGAACAACAGCAATGGAAACAATCGCAACCTCAACTGGAAGGACACCACCAACCTAGCTAAGCTGTCAGGCCTATTGTCAATCAATAAAATGGGAGAGGAAGATCACCCCTCAATGGGAACTAAAGGCCTCAAGAGGGCCCTAGCAGCGGAGTAAGACCGAGGAATGCCAAGAATAGCAACAGAAATCGACGAGTGGAAGGACAAATCTTTTCTTTGCAAGAGGATGAGATAGAGGGTACATAAATCATATAAGTTATGTCCATGTTATTCAATATCTTAGTGAGAGTATTATTGACTCTACAACATCCCATTCTTTTATATCTTTGGCATGTATGCAATCTCTACCCTTGGAACCCGAAGTGTTAGAGCAAACTCTAAGCGTCGATACACCCTTAGACTATCACACACGAGTAGACTTCAATTGTAGAACGTGCACATTGAGAGTACCAACACCCTTATGCCATGCGACCTACGATGGATTTTAATGAATACGACGTGATTCTCGGGATGTACTGGCTCTCTGGATGTCATGCTATCATCGATTGCCAATAGAAGAAGATATGGGCATGAGTAGAGAATGAGACTATCATACGGTTTCAAGGAGAACAACGTGAAACCCTGACACCAACCAACGCAAAGGTGTGTAGACCAAGTAACTTAACAAAAGATTAGCTTACATGTTCGCCGATACAAACGCCCTGTTAGCCACCGAGTTAACACGAATTATATGTGAATGCAAGGACATAACTTCAAGGAGAGCTCAGAAGAGATCCAAAACAAAGTACACCAGAAGAAAAGCAATTCTTTTAATAGAAGCTTTAGGGCAGCACCACAGAAGTAATAAAGCTAACTTGAAGATGAGAAGGCCCAATGCTAGTAAATCATCCCCAACCTTTCACACAACGAAGTACGGGACAAAATTTCGAGGACAAAATTTGTTTAAGGGGGTAGTTTGTAACGAGCCAGTTCAGGACCCTAGTTGTAACAACCCGGTTGGTAATGACATGTGTAAAGACCCAGGCCAAACCATAGTATTAGCGACGGTTAGCCGACAAAATCTTAGGTCGCTAGAAGGATGAAAACTCTAACTCAACCCGAAATCCTAATTTGATCTGGAAACCCTAAAAAGACTTAATATTAATGAGGCAAAATCCTAATACTCAAAGAAAACTCCCAACATCTTAAATTAAGTAAATAATATGAAATATTAGGTCAAAACTCAAAAATTCTCATAATTAGGATAAAATGACTATTTTACCTCTAGTACAACAAAAAATTCTAAAAATTTAAAATTTGACATGTGGACTCCCTAAATAAAATATTTAAATACAATTAAGTAACAAAAGACAAAAAAACATAAAAAAATATAAAAATACCCCTAGTGGCCGGCCACATTGGAGTTTATGCCCAAAAAATGACTTTTTACAATTTTTAAGCTAAAAAATAAGAAAAAGTTGTACAAATCAAGCATTATTATAATCCTAAGACTTTTTAAACATGTAATATACAAAATAATATAATATTATAGGCCAACAAAAGCAAACAAATCATTATTAAAGTTCTAATACATTAAAATAAGTCAAAAGGGCAATTCTTATCAAACTAACTTAATTTGACTTAAAAGCCTACACCTATTTAAGTAATTACTATAAAAATTATTATAACTCATGAGAATACTACATTAATCATAAACTTACTAAAATAATAAGTTTTAGTAGGAAGAGACACCAAAAAAATATACCAAATTAATTTTTTAGGCAATTTCTTACACAATTTGACACCAAAACCTAGATTTGGCGCCAAAATCTTGATTAAACCCCAAATTAATGCAAAATAAGCTTTTGAGGCTCCCAAACAAGCCCCAGACAAAACCCTTGCTTCCCCAAATCTGAAAATGTCATTTCCTAATCCTTTTCCCCATGCCATGCAACCAATGGACCAAAAAGATTTAAAAAATATAGCTTCCAAAGCGTGATTGCATCCACTAACTCCTTCCCCTATAAATTGAGCACCAAACCCTCCCTTAGTCTTCTTCGTTTTCGATTTTGAGGAGTGGGAGATCATAATTTCATTGGTCTTGAGAGTTCATGCAAGTTTGAGGGAGAAGAAGAGGAGAAGAAGGAAGAAGGAACAAGGAGAACCTAGGAGGTGTACTTAAACGCTAAGTCTCATCATTCTTCAACCATTAAAGCTTCAAACCAAGTAAGTAACTCTTGAATCCTATTTTTCAAACTCCTTTCTAATATGCCCCAAACTCACCTCAACCCATGGTTAAACTAAAAATCAAGAACAAGAACAAAAACACATGAAAAAAGCGTCGTGGTTGGAACTTAGGTAATTTTCTGAAAGTTTGGTGATTTGTCGAGTGGTTTGAGGTTTGTATATTTGAGCCTGGTGGCTTATATATGTTCTCGAGTTTAGATAAATAAACATACACCACATGCATGCAAAGAAAATTGATCAAAACAAAACCCACAACCTACTAGGTGGCTAGAAACCAAGATAGGCCTGAATATCTCTAAGTTTTAACTTTCTGTCCGAAATTTTGAACAATCATAACTAATTCTAGAAAAATCATCTAAGTGAGTTATTTATATCCAGACCTAGGTTTTGATGTTATCTTTCATAAAAAATTGATTTGAACTAATTTCATTGGGTAGAATTCGAGATATTGTATTTTTACTAAAGTGTGACAGATTTGGACTAATCTGTATTGCAGACCTAAAAACCATATTTTAGAATGCAATCCAAGCTTAGGTCAAAACAAAGAAGTTGTAGGGGATAGGTAGATCTAGCTACCCACCAAAAAAAAGCTTCAGATATTAAGTTTTGTTAGGTCCAAAATCCTCTGCAAGACGCTGGTGTGGTTCATCAAATTAAAACATCGTCTGTCACATATTTTTAAACAACCAAAAACGCCTATTTTTACTGATCTAATCCAGAAGTAATTTTCTTGAAAAATGTTAGTAACATGTCAATCTAGCTACGGTCCAAAAATTAGAAATTTTTTCCCTTGCTTGGTGTCCCAAACAAGTTTCAAACCCACTGTTGGTGACAGACTCTGCTGAGTACTTCTTGACAGACTGAACCCGTTTTACAACATAGTCAAAAACTCTAATTTTTTCCAAACAACCAACCTTTGCACATTTCGTAAGAAATGTATAAGACATACTAAACTAAGACATATCCAAAAGTGGGCCTGTTGTGACTTGATTTGATGCCCCAAACACCTTATCAACAGAAGCACAAATTTTGTTAAATATGCCTAAAAGTGCTAAACCATTTTCCTTTAAATGGAATTAATGACCTATTTGCCTTAGGATTGAAGCTTAGTGTTAAACATAAAATTTGTAGAAAATATTGTTATCTAAGTGGTGTTCAAAATTCAAAACATAACTCAAAGTCTAGGTATCCTAAAACACTATTGTTCTTTTTAAATTGATACTTGAAAATTGACCCTTTAGTTGTTAAGTGTATGATTGAATAAGTTTTCGTTGTAGAACTTGAAGTATATGTTTTAAATTAGATGATTAATGTTTTAAAGTGATTATATGATAATTATAATCTATGCTATAAAATTTGAATCAAGTCTTGAGAATTATAATGTCATGTCTCAAACTCCGAGTCACGCGAAAAGTCCACGAACAACCACCAAAATCGCTCAAGCACAAACGGATGAAAAATCTTAAAGCTCAAACAAGGCTAAAACTTTTGTAAAACGCACTACCGATGGTTTATTTAATTTTAAAAAATAGCCCAAAAGTCTACGGTTACAGCTCCACAAGTATAGCGTTTAAAACAAAATATATGTTTGGATAATAAAATCTTTTCTTTGTAAAACCAACATAGGCCACTCCAAAATCTCCCTCGAAGCACAAGAGTTTGAATGAAGCATTAACCAATTGAAAACTCTTTTTGTAAACCGTTGCACCAACCAACGAAAACCATTATAATAAACTACGAAAAACAATAGCCAACCCAAGATTTCTCTCGAAAGCATAAAACATGCATACATCGGCCCACGACCATAAGAATTACATAAACTTTGAAACATGATACATCCAAACATGAACCATGTACAAAATGTATAAACTATCTAACAAAGACAAAACATCAGAGTCTTGTCATCAGCCTCCTCCGGGCATCTCAAGGTCAACCTATAGGACTGCGTTCACCTGAAAAAGGTTTTACAAATTCTACTACGTGAGCCAATGCCCAATCGAAACAGACTATAATGTAGTAAAGCAGGATATGCAATCACATAGTATAAAGTTGACTCAACCACGTGAGCCTCAAAACGGTTTTTAATTCATAAAACCACAAGTTTTCCATCAAACTCGCATAAGCCTCCAAAATGGTTTTTCATCATCAAAACCAAGAATTTAAACAATGCGAACAACATTTCACAGGTAAAGAAAAGTAATAACAAAACGTTATTTTCCTACTCGGATCATATATCCGAGAACAAAACGACATATGTAATCATCTTGTCACTCTCAATCAACCCAACACATTCACAACGCACGCACACACACACACGTTATTAACACTTTTGCGTGATTCTACTAACTAGTGGTTTGCAAACATAGTCAACAACACCGGACGAGCATGTAGACCAAAATAGCGTTACAATCAACATAGCCACACAGGCCCCAGGAAGTAACAGAATCTTCTATACCCCAACACAACTAATGTCCTTTCTCGGTTCACTAACCGGCAGGCAGAGAAACCAAATCTGTGCAATTTTTTAGTCTCTCACCGTAGAGCAACTCGTGCCCAAATTTTATTGATCCTTAAATCTCAAAATTGGTCCTTTTTGACATATCACGTCACAAAACACACACGCGAGTCCAACCCAAAAGGTTCCTCACCCAAACCCATATCATTACATATAATCATGTATAAAAAGATCCAATGGCCAACGGCCACATCATCCATTAATCATGGAGATCAAACAACATTTTCAATAATGTTTCCACCGTTTCTATCAAAATGTTTCAAACCTGATACTCAACCCTGAGGGTTAGCTCTAAACCTGTAAAACACAATTCTCAAGATTTTTGTAAATTCGTTTTCAAAACTATCTTTTTGAAAACCACGGACATCCACACGTCCATAACATGTAATAAACCAAGAAAAAGCGTAAAATATGCTTTTTATCCGAACAACATGGTTTTAAACATAAAATACAACATTTAAAGTATTTTTAACGGGTAAAAAAGCGTATAACCGCACGTAACACCCTTTAACGACAACATGGTCTAGGATCTAACTTCGTTGAGCCAAAAGCTTGACGCCTTGAAAAATGGACCTCAACGAAACGCGACTCTGTCCGGATATATGCGAAGCCCCCGGCATAGATACTAAGGATCCACTATCAAATCGCTGAAAACCAAGCCCCATGCCCATCAAAATCTAGAGAGAAGGCAGAGCAAAATGAAACTTACTCATGAAGCTAAGATTTTAAAATATCTTCCAAAAGCTTGATATTTTTAGACTCAACCCCGTACAGGAATCCAGTCGACTGGATCCACCACATTAGTCGATTGAAAAGCTACTGGAAAAACCAAGAATCCTCCACCGTCACAGGTCAGTCGACTAAACCCTCCAAGTCAGTCGACTGAACCACCATATTGCCCAATCAATCGACTGAATTGCCACCCTTAGTCGACTAAATCATCACTGGAATTTCAAGAAACTTTTTTGGTGTTCATGCATAGGCCCAAATATGCACCTAAAGCATCACCAAGGTAAGTGTTAACTTCAACACCATCAACACTTAAACATTTCAAAAATAAAATGGGTCGAGATCTCACAACTCTCTCTCTCTTAAAGGAATTTTGTCCACGAAATTCAACTCTGAAACTCAAGCCAAACACCATCTCATCAACCATTGATAATCTTTTATGCAAACCCAGTAACACTGCACAACAATCGAAATGCCCAAGCAACTGGAATCCCAAGCCTGTTGTCACACGATATAAACATGACTTGAAGATTCGATGTCCACACAGACTGCCCGCACGTGTAAGTCCCACTGACACCATTGTCGTCCATGCAACATCCATAAAACATCAGATCAAGATCCAACTCACACTGCCAAACTTGAAACATAACTCTCGTCGAACACAAACCACTCAAGCGACCAACGCATCACACGAAACCAATCCATCATGGAACCTGGTCCCAAGACACTCTCTACTCCAGGACATAGAGACTATCACCCTTGTTCTCACTGCCACATACCGACTCAATCGCACCGCACCATGCACCCTAAGGACTATCTCCGCGAGTCCAAACACATGACATCGAACCCTGACACCGATCACACGAAGTCACATACTACACGTACAAACTTTACTCAAGTTCTAACGATCACCAGAGAACCACCCACTTTGATACCATATCGGTACCCTGCTGATGCTAACCACGCCATCACGTAGCTGACACAATGCCCATCCATGAGCAACAACACAAACACCTGATTCAAGAGAAAAGCTCATTTAACTCACTTGGAATACCAAAGAACGCATTTCATCTCAACCTTCCTCTCACCCTGGAGTAACATTAGGTGTCACACCATTATCCCAGATAAGGTTCCACACGACCGAAAACCAATTCGGTATCAGAGCCACAAAGTCACTTGACCCCAACGAGTCACTTGACCAAACACGTCACGCAGACAGAACATCTCATAGATATCCAATAACCTACACAAACCTAACCATGTCTCCCTTGCAACCGCACATCACTACACAACTCAACATCTCACTATCTAATCACTGATACTAAGGCTACAGATCAACCTCAAATCAGACATGATCGCCGTCATCTAACATGCAAACATCATCACCGCCATCCGACAAGCAAACAAGATGACCATCATCTGGCATCAACCCTAAACTCATGACACCAACATCAATCCCTTTGAGTCCACAATAGAAGAATATTCGAACATAAGACTTATCTGTCAAGTAACTAACCAAGACTTGCCTCTTACACTTCGCAATTTCCTCATATATAGAACGCATCACGGCTCTTCTGTTCCCAACTAAATAATCGCGTCGGTTTGAACAGGCCACACTAACCAAGATTTCTCAATCATCGAATCCTTTCTAACGCTTACCTTACCATACTCTCTAGACCACCATCCAAACAAATGGTTACGCCAAAGCACACCACTTACCACAATCAATGATCACTTCTCGACTCTAAGAACTCTGAGCAGTTCTAAGTCCTAGACAAAACCCAAATCCAGACTCACAAAAGTCTATCAGAAACCCACCATGTGAATATCACAGCCGTACTATTCTGATAAAGTTCCCACTCTGCCAAGAGCTAGAAGTACAACCATACCCACATAATCTCGAACAAGCCGCACACAAAAGTTAACGATCCTCAGCTAATTACTATAGAAAAGAATTTTACGTCTCAACACTAACTCCCTTGTCAACAAGAACAAGCAACACATGGAACACAACCCAAATGGTTCAACGATCATACTCGACTAGGTTACCACGACCTACTACGCTTACCAAAATCATACGTACTCTTTTACGATCTTCCACCGTAGGATAATACCAACCCAAACATGCAATTCTTTACGGTCCCCAACCGCGGGAGCAATCGGACCCTAGGTTACACACAAACGCTCAACATCTAAGAAAGCATGTAACCATGAACCACACATTAAAACCATGAAGAATCAATCTTACAATCATCCGATCACGGCGATACAAGTTTCCAGGGCACAACTCCAAGGATCACAACATGGGTACAAAATCCACAGAGATTTTCACAGTCTCAGAACACAACCAAATCGGAATCGATCATGATTCCGGTATTTACATCCAACCAATATGAAACAACTTGTACCAGATAGCCGCCTATAAGGAAACTCTCTCTCCATCCAAAGAAAAGAAAATGGTCAACAAGAAATCATGACCCCACCTGAACGTACTCCCAGTACCCATCCACACTTGGCCCCCAAAGAACCCTGTAAACCTTACCTTGAGGCCACATCGACTACAGTCAAATAGCTGCCATCAACCCCGATCACAAAACTTAGATCATCCGCTACACCAAGCTCTCAACACTCAGACCTCATTCACACACACGTGAACATCATCAATCATCATACCTTGTATAACACATCCCATAGGACTACAAGCTCCTCACCAATTATACATGGAGACACACGTCAACATTCCCATCACGCTCAAACCTCACCCCACAAGGTTATGCTTATCCACCTAACTCCTGCTTGGTAAACCACAACCACATGACGACCTTAAGCCCACTATCCAAGCAACTCACATATAAAGCGCACGACACCAAACAAAGGGAACCCAATCCTGAGACCCTTTATCTAGAGTTACTAATAACTCCCACAACCATGCAGACACCTCCGCACTTCCGCTCTTCGAGCACACATCGATCACAGATATCTTAACTCACAATTTCTCACCTATCACCCCAGGCCAGCCAAACCACACAGTACATTACTGAACCTT
This sequence comes from Heliamphora exappendiculata, assembly GCA_034768845.1. NCBI lineage: Eukaryota > Viridiplantae > Streptophyta > Magnoliopsida > Ericales > Sarraceniaceae > Heliamphora > Heliamphora exappendiculata. The sequence continues at coordinate 31,718 of JAOTRH010011819.1, forward strand.
ATTATTCCACACTTCATTCTCATAGGCAAAAAACATACCCACCTTTGAAGTTAAGGTCAAACACTAACAAGCTCCAGACATATCGCACGCGGGATACACCACCTTAGCACTAAGCCGACCACACTATCGAACCCTTCTACGGTCATTTCAAACCTCATGCACCCAGCACATTTCCCAAACACGAGCTCCTAATCACTAGGATAACGACCAAACCGCTGACCTGCATTCTCATAGGAATCCCACAGAACTGATACTCGCTGCATGTTAGAACCGTAACCTGAACCCTTTCAACTTCCAACACTGTCACGACCCATGCTCATCTCAGCATATCTATAACTCATACCCGTCCCCCTAAACCTCAGTAAGGTTTACAACGTCCAAGTCCTCAGACATTACTCAGACCACCAACAACACCCTGTTAGTAAGGGATATCCCCAGAACTGCTTACGTTCTTTCATCTTAACATACGCCCGGCCAAGGATCACTACACTCCCATCCACTATGTTCCCGTCTATACCCTATCCCGAGTACACGACACATGATGTAGCATGGCTCATGACGTACCTAATCCATCACACGGCCAGAACCACGTACACTAAACCTTAACCTAAAGGGCTTATGATCCACAAATCATGTCATCACAATTGATTCTTAAGGTCTTTGACACCCCATTGCCCCTACTCCTAAGGCTATCCATAACACAATTACAACTTTCGATAACATTCTCACAAGGGGAGCCATCTACCAAAACCATGCCACTAACCTTGCTTCGATTACACCTGAATAAACTCTGATCATGCAAACACTCAACAATTCGCTAACCGACGCCAACCTAATGTGGTAACCCCAACTCACCAACGAGTTCCACAATGCACCAAGCGGTCGACACTCAACCCATAACCTTGCCTTTCAGCAACCACTGCAACCGAGTCGCACTCTAAGATCCAAACCACAGTCTCGTCGTCTCTGAGGTATACAGTTCATATATAAAGAAAATAAAGAACACAACAACCTATCACGTTATTCTTAACACGTACCACCTAATCATGCTAACACATAACCAAAATAATTATGCAGACACATCACACATACCAAGGAGAACCGCCCAGAATGACACGTCACTTTGGATAACCTACTTAGATTTTCTGCTAGAAAACACGTCAGCGACACGCGTTTCTAACTTGGCTTCCAAGTTTTTTAATCTAAATGCCCAAAGGCAAGACTAATCAATCCTAAGGTCCACCCTCCATACTCACATATACACAATAAGCTATCATGGTCAACAAGTTAACATTCTCATGTTAAAACATAAACACAGGCAACCAAGCACACACACATCTTTCCTCACAAGGTGATGCATCCTCTTTCCACAGCACTTAGGTATTCGAACCTAGAATTCTGATACCAAGTTGTCACATCCCAAACTCTGGATCACGCAAAAAGCCCGCGAATAACCACCAAAATTGCCCAAACACAAACAGATGAAAAATCTTAAAGCTCAAACAAGGCTAAAACCTTTGTAAAATGCACTACCAAGAAAGTTTATTTAATTTAAAAGAGTAGCATAAAGACTACGGTTACGGCCCCACAAGCCAAGCTTTTAAAACAAAATATATGTTTGGATAATAAAATCTTTTCTATGTAAAAGTAGCATAGGCCGTTCCAAAATCTCTCTCGAAGCACAAGAGTTTGAATGAAGCATAAACCAATTGAAAACTCCTTTTGTAAACCGTTGCACCAACCAATGAAAACCATTAAAATAAACTACTAAAAACATCAACCAACCCAAGATTTCTCTCAAAAGCATAAAACATGCATACATCGGCCCACGGCCATAAGAATTACATAAGCTTTGAAACATGATACATCCAAACATGAACCATATACAAAAGGTATAAACTACCTAACAAAGACAAAATATCAAAGTCTTGTCATCAGCCACCTCCGTGCAGCTCAAGGTCAACCTACAAGGCCACGTTCACTTGAAAAAAGTTTTATAAATCCCACTATGTGAGCCGAAACCCAATAGAAACATACTATAATGTAGTAAAATAGGATATGCAATCACATAGCATAAAGTTGACTCAACCACATGAGCCTCAAAACGGTTTTAATTCATAAAATCCCAAGTTTTCCATCAGACTCCCATAAGCCTCCAAAACAGTTTTTCATTCTCAAAACCAAGCATTTAAATAATGCGAACAATGTTTTATAAGTAAAGAAAAGAAGTAACAAAATATTATTTTTCCACTCGGATCACACAACCGAGAACAAAACGATATATATAATCATCTTGTCATTCTCAATTAATCCAACATATTCACAATGCATGCACACGTTATTAACATTTTCACGTGATTCTACCAACTCGTGGTTTGCAAACAAAGGCACCGATGCCGAACGAGCATATAGAGCCAAGTAGTGTTAAAATTAACCTAGCCACATAGGCTCTAGGAAGGAACAGAACCTTAGATCCTTAGATTCTACCAAATCTATGCAGTTTTTCAGTCTCTCACTATGGAGCAACTCATGCCCAAACTTGTTCGATCCTTAGATCCCAAAATCGATCCTTTTTGACATATCACGTCACAAAACACACGCACAAGTCCAACCCAAAAGGTTCCTCTCGCCCAAACCCATATCATTACATATAAACATGTATAAAAAGATCCAATGGCCAACCACCACATCATCCATTAATCATAGAGATCAAACAGCATTTTTAAAAATATTTCCACCGTTTCTATCAAAATGTTTCAAACTTGAGACTCAATCTCGAGGGTTAGCTCCAAACCTCCAAAACGTAATTTTTATGATTTTCATAAATCTTCCATTTTTAGAACCACCTTTTTGAAAACCACAAACATCCACATGTCCATAACATGTAATAAACAAAGAAAAACCGTAAAATATGCTTTTTATCCGAACAACATGGTTTTAAACATAAAATACAATATTTAAAGCATTTTCAACTGGTAGAAAAGCGTATAACTGCACGTAGCACCCTTTAACAACAACATAATCTAGGATCCTACCTCGTTAAGCTAAAAGCTCGATGCCTCAAAAAATGAACCTCGACAAAACGTGATTCTGTCTGCATAGATGCGAAGCCCCCGACATAGATATTAAGGAACCACTGTCAGATCGCTGAAAATCAAGCCCCGGGCCCATAAAAATTTAGAGAGAAGACAGAGCAAAATGAAACTTACTCATGAAGCTAAGATTTTAAAATATCTTCTAAAAGCTTGATGCTTATAGACTCAGCCCCGTACAGGAATCCAGTCAACTAGATCCACCACATCAGTCCACTGAAAAGGTATTGGAAAAACCAAGAATCCTCTACCGTCACAGGTCAGTCGACTGAACCCTCCAAGTCAATCGACTGAACCACCATACTGCCCAGTCAATTGACTAAATTGTCACCCTCAGTCAACTGAATCATCACTGAAATTTTAAGAAACTTTTTCGGTGTCCACGTATAGGCCCAAATATGCACCTAAAGCATCACCAAGGTCAAGTGTTAACTCCAATACCGTCAACACTTAAACATTTCAAAAATGAAATGGGTCGGGGTCTCACATATAACTTATGTTTCATATGCTTGTACTTAGTGCATTATGATTGATGTTGTACCATGTAGCCCTCGATATATTGGAACATTTTGACATGAGCACTAGCATTTTGTATCCATAAGCATGTTGGAGTTTATCTTTTATGTACCATTGTGGGTTGGGAGTTTTGGAGTCATTGTTTTTCGTGACTCTAAATCTAGGACGACCATGGTTGCCAGTTGTTATTGTTTAGAAAGTATTCTTTGTGAACACCCTAGGTACGTTCCCAGTTAATGAAATTGGATTTTGATGGAATTGGTGTTATTGAATCTATTGGGCACCATGGGTTTTGTTGCTAGCATGCTATTATTGGTAATATGAACTTTAGAGTTGACACTGGTGTGAAGGCTTCATGCTTCTTAAGGTGGGAGCATCTATGTTCAACCCAGACCCCACGCCATTGTAAATTTAGTAGTAAAACAGCTGTGACTTGTAGCCAAGCGAAGGATTTACTATTATCAACGAGGAGTAGTAATGGCTTTAGTGTGCAGTTTATCCTTAAAGTCTGTTTCTTTGAATTTTTGGGGAGGAGTTCACATGAATAGTTGTACAGTTGGAAGTTCGGTCGTGGGCACATACATCTCATGCATTGCACTGTACTCCTTATATGTTGATTTTATACTTATTTCTTCTCTGATAAAGTTATGCTTAACTCTTTGTAACTGTGGGTTTGGTGGATTACTTGTGGGTTCATTGGGTAGGATTTAGGGTTAACTTTTGAGCTTTGGCTGACAGTGTTTACGCCACAGGTGAAGGGTAAGATTTATCGGAAGGGGAATTTCACGAAGAACTTGAATGTGTAGAGGAAGAATGGTGCGAGGAGCCACAAGAATTTGACATTGTTCTTGGGGAGCAATAGACTACCATTATTTTTTTTCTTTTGTCTTAAGTTGTTAATCCAAGATATTTTGCTTCAATTCTGATGGATGACTGTAAAATGTATACTTAGTTCTAATGTGTTGCCAAACATTAAGCTATTTTTATGCAATTAAGTACATAACTTATTTATAAATGAATCGGTAAAATAATCCAAATTATATAGATATATATGTCTTTAAAGTTCTCGAGAATTGGGGCGTTACATCTCTTGTCTCCTCTAAGCGGTGGTAAATCATTGTCAGATTAGTCGAATCTTCTCGATGGTCTCTTGTATTAGGTCAGGTCCCAAAAGTGTGTTCTCTCCAATTTTGGTCCAGCAAATCGACGATCGACATGGTCTTCCATAGAGGGCTTCGTATGGTGGCATACCAATGCTACCTTGATAGCTATTGCTGTAGGCAAACTTGACCAATTGTAAGTGTCTCTCCCAACTTCCTTTAAGATCCATAGCACAGGCTCATACCATGTCCTCCAAAGTCTGAATCATGCGTTCAAATTGTCTGACTGTCTATGGGTGGAAAGCGGTGCTAAAACAAAGCTCTGTCCCTAAGGCAGCTTGTAAGCTTTGCCAAAAACGTGATGTGAAATGTAACTTTCTGTCTGACACGAAGGACATCAAAATTCCATGTAAGCAGATAATCTCCTGAATATATTTGTGAATCGGAGTTTCAATCTTCTCAAAAGATCAGACAGGCATAAAGTTTGCGGATTTGGTGAGACAATCCAGACTTACCCAAATAGCGTCATGTCCTGAAGGTGATCTTGTTAGTCCGGAGATGAAATTCATAGTTATGTGGTCCTACTTCCATTGCTGTATCCCTAGCGATTGAAGGGTTCCTCCTGGTCTCTGGTGTTTTGCTTTTACTTATTGGCAGGTAAGACATCTTGCCACAAAATCTGTTACGTCTTGCTTCAGGCCATTCAACCAATAGTGTCTCCTCAAGTCTTGATACATCTTCGTCCTTCTAGGGTGAACAGCAAAGGGTGACTAATGATGATCTTTCAGGACATCTCTTCGTAGATCTTTAATGTTTGGTACCAATAACCATCCTAGGTAAGTTAGTTGTCCATGCTTATTGACTACCTAACCTGGTTTTGATTCTTTGTCTATAAGGTGCTTTCGGAAGAATTCGGACTCTTGGTTATACTTTTGGGCTTCTAGGATTTGCTGATGAAGGTTGGATGTCACCACAGTCAGACAAAAATAGGTTTCGTCTTCTTGCTCTGAGAGTTGGAGTCAAAACTCATTGAGCGTTCCTACCAAGTCCCATTCTCTTGCTGCAACATATGCCAACGTACTTCTTACTTTTTGGCTAAGGGCATCTGCCACTACATTTGCCTTACCTGGATGATAAGATAGGGTAAATTGATAATCCTCTAAATACTCTATCCATCGGCATTCTCTCATGTTGAGATCCTTTTGGGTGGGCAGGTACTTTAAACTCTTTTGATTGGTGAAAAGCTCAAATTGTTCCCCATAAAGGTAATATCTCCACAACTTTAATGCGAACGCTACTGCTGCTAGCTCTAGGACGTGAGTGGGGCAATCCTGCTCATGAGGCTTTAGCTGCCTTGATCCATAGGCTACTACCTTGCCATTTTGCACAAGCACACATCCCAGTCCTTCTTTAGATACGTCACAATACACCGTGTATCCAAACTCTCACTCAGGTATGACCAAAATAGGGGCACTGGTCAATCTCTTCTTGAGCTCCTAAAAAGAAGTCTCACACTTAATCACTCCATTCAAACTTTAGCCCTTTTTGTGTCAATCTTATCATTAACCGTGCCAGATTTGAGAAACTTGGATAAACCTTCAATAGTACTCATCTAGTCCCAAAGAGCTGCAAATCTCAAAGACATTCTTGGGTGGTTTCCATTCCAAAATAGCTTTGACTTTAGGTAGGTCCTCAGCTATCCCCTCCTTAGATACTACATGGCCCAAGAATTTCATTTCATGCAACTAGAATTCACACTTGTTGGCTTTAACGTAGATTTGTGACTCTCTCAACCTCTGCAAGACAATCTTATGATGTTGTTCGTGCTCCTCGATTTTTGAATATACCAAGATGTTATCTGCGAAGACTACTACGAACTGATCGAGGTAAGGTCAAAAAAGTTTGTTCATCGGGCTCATAAAGACTCCTGGGGCATTGGTGAGTCCAAAGGGCATAAGGATGAACCCATAGTGCCCGTACTGCGTCCTAAAAGCTGTCTTTGGAATATCTTCCTCCTTGACTCGGAGTTGGTGATAACCCAATTGAAGGTCGATCTTAGAGAAACAGTCTAATCCTAGAAGTTGGTCGAAGAGGTCGTCTATACCAGGTATAGGATATCAATTCTTGATCCTCACCTTATTCAGTTGTCGATAGTATATGCAAAACTAGAGAGTTCCATCCTTCTTCTTGGAGAACAATGTCGGTGCATCCAATGGTGATGTGCTAGGGTAAATAAAACCCTTGCTCAGCAACTCCTAAAGTTGATCCTCAAATTCTTTTAGCTTGGTAAGAGCCATCCTATCTGCGCAATCGAATCAATGCGGTGCTTGGTTAGAGTTCGATAGAAAACTCGATCTCTTGGTGCGGTGGAAGTTCGTGCAATTCCTCTAGAAATACATCTTCGTACTCACGTACAACCCATTATAACTCCGTTGCTGGCAGGGTGTTTGTACTGGCTAATATACAAGCTAATCTTCCCATAAAGTTACTTGATCTGCATACCTTCGTGTCAATTAAGTTAGAGTGTTGCGTCATTCTCCTTGAATTCGTACGATGGTTCCATCTACTGTGCATGCCCATATCTTCTTCTTATGGAAGTCGATGATGGCTTGATTTTGGAGAGCCAATCCATGCCAAGAATCACATTGTAACCTATAAAATCCATAGCGTGCAGATCGCATGACATAAGGGTGTTGGTTACTCTCAATGTGCACATCCTATAAACGGAGTCCAGTCACGTGTGATCTCCTATGGGTGTAACAACATTTAGGGTTTAATCTAATGTTTCTGGTTCCATGAGCAGAGATTTCATACAAGACAAAGATATGAAAGAATGGAATGTTCCAGAATGGAACAATACTTTCACTAAAGTATTGAGCAGCATGAACATACCTTGTTTAACTTAAGTATCTTCCATCTCTCCCTCTTGCAAAGCAAAAACTCTTCCTCCTACTGGTTAGTTTCCATTAGCATTCTAGGCGTTCCCCAACCTTGCTCCGTTGTTTGGACCTCCTTGAGGCTTTTGGTTCTTATTGAGCAATAGCCTTCCTCTTTTATTTTGCTGATTGATAACTGGCTTAGTGACTTGAACAGGTTGTGGGTATCTTGGCGGCTAGCTTTATGGTTGCCCCCACTTCTATGGTTAGCTTCCAAAGTTCCTTCATCCTAGATGTGGACAGTCAATCCTCTTGTGTCCTGGTTGGTTGCACTCAAAATAGACTATTGAAGTTATAGAGAAATCCTTCGATCGTCCCTGCTTGTTGGCTTGGTAGTAGGGTTTCTTGGGAACAAATCCCTTATAACTTCTCATAGGCCCTCCGTGACTAGTGCTTCATTTCTTCTGACTCTAGATCCTTCTCGAATTGGCTAAGTCTATCTCTACTAGAAGGCTACTCGTACCACTTACCTGTACGTTGGGAGCTGTAAGTAGATGACTTTTGCTCGAATTGTTAGCTCCAAACTCCATTTGATCTTTTGAGCTTTCGATTCTTCTTTTAGTATAATCGTCGGCAAATCGGCTTAGCTTATCAAAGCAGTTGACGTATTGGGTTACCATCATAGATCATTATTTGTGCTTTAAGAATTCTTTGATCTATCCCTGACGGAAGGGAGTAGGGAAATACTTCTCTAAAAATAACTCTTTGAACTAATCCCAGGTCAAGGCTGCTACATCCTGGGTATTGTCAATCATAGATCACCAATGGTCAGCTTCTCCTTCTAGTAAGTGAGTTGATAGGGCTACCCAATTGGCTTCGGTTTGTACTCTCGTGGTGTTAAACAGTTTCTTAATAGCTCTCAGTCACTCTTCAGCTACTCTTAGTTTAGCTCCTTCCCTAAATGTGGGGGCCCGTTGTCTCTCAAGTTCTGATAGGAACCACGCTCTATCTCAGACATGGGGGCAATTTATGCTCGTGACGAGCTCTTACAAGACTTGAGCTAACCCTGGTGCTTCATCGTTTATGGGTTTATTGGCATGTTGTTGATCGTTTGGTCGTCTACCCGCCATACTAGATAAAAAGAAAGGTGTTATGGTTTGTGGGTTATTTCAATTCTCGATTGTTTTTATGTTTTGGGATCTTATGGAGTTAAATTGAGATTCGTCTTAGTAAGCATTTATTCATAAGGTAACTTATGGAGATTTTTTATAACAAAACACTTGCTTTTCATATCATTCAAGTTCAAGTATATAATCGGTTGAGAATATAAGTATTCGAGATGATCACAAAATGGTACACATACATCACAGAAGAAAAGAGTACAACACATAACATGTAGAAGCCTATCTAAAACAAATGTGGATAGAACCAACGAACCATGGTTTCAGGCTCCCATGTTGCTTCGTAGTTCCTGTAGCACCTCCATTAGACTTCCACGTGCCATATGCCTGTCGGCCCCATGCGAGCTTTGTTGGTAATTGCAACTGAAACTTTTGTGTATGTTTTTAGGTTATTGAAGTCAATCGTTGGGTTTCGTGGGTCGATAATCCTTCTCACATCTCTGAATCGCTAAGTTTGTAGCCACTTGGCACTAAGTATATCTCCTAATCAGTCCTTGAATCTGGGTAGTTCTCCTAGGTGAAAAGTCATCTCACTGCATCTCTCCAATACTTGTAGAGGTCCTATAAAAGCGAGGGAAGGCTTCGAGCTTCCTCCAATTGCACATCTTCTCTGAGAAGACTCTGGCGTACACTCACTCTCCTACTCAGTAATCCGTACTATACTCTTGACAGCTATGAAAAATTGTTCCGTTAGCGGCCTCATCCTCGTCAAAGTTCGGTGGTGGTGCCTCAATCGAATCGTAGATGATGGTGATCTTGCCTTCCTTGTCATCTTCCTCCTCTTCTTCTGCTACCTCCTCCTCTCTGTCCCTTTCCAATCTTTAGGAAATATCCACGCCAAAGGAATAACGTTGATGGGATCCTCATCCTCTACTGGTACTGCTTCTTGGTTTGAGTTCTCTGACTCTAATGTTGACCATGGTTCTTCCTCTGGTTTTGAGCCAGATTCCATCCTAAGAAAAGAGAAGATCGGGGGGATTTAAGGTAACGATTTTAAGTTATTAGCATTATAAGTGATAAATTAAATAATATAGACACTATACAGAACTTCTACGCTACAGAACTCGTAGTTTTCCATAAATCGAGGCTTAAAGGTTCACTAAACATAGGTTCTAATACCAAGCTGTGACACCTCAGCTCCCGAGCACGTTAAGACATGCATAAGAATATAATAAGGGTTACACTAATGATTCATTCATAGATACTTATTAAACTATTACATTATTTATATCTCAGCTCGCAAAATATAAAAATATTTCAAATCCACTAGGTAATTACAAAATACAAAAGAGAACATCCTAGATCTGTAACAAAAGAACAAAAATAGCAGGTCTCCTCATGTAAACCTCGCCAGGGCCATCTTGTTCCTAAAACTCACCCTGGTCTACGAACTCCTCTAGTAGGGTGCCTCCTCTTCTTCACATGCAGCATGAAGTTGTGAGCTGAAACTTAGAAGAAAAATCTCCAAATCCACTAACCAAACTCATGGCATAAAATTACCAAAATACATTCCGTACAACACAACGCATTTATGTATCAAGGAGACATGCAAATTTGAAAGATACAAGCATGGTAAGAAGGTAAACATAAAATAGCTAATTATGCATGGGATGTAATGATAAATGCAATGCAAATGCCCAACCAGACCATACCCCAAGAACGAAAACATGAATTTCACGCCAGAAATTTCAAGAGTTTGACTTTATGGACAATGTGATCACTAAGGCCATCATTCTGGCCTCGTTGTGAATCATAACCTCTTTGCTGGGTTTCTTGTCCTTGCTATTTTATTCATTCACAGCAGTGTGGGTTCCAGTGCCACCTCCCATCCATACGAAAATATAACCGAATCATTCTACCTTAAGACTCGTGATGTTGTGTCTAGTGTCAAACCAAAGTCTAAAGTATAAGTAACAAAAGCTAGAGATGAACTCATGGTGCCCATAAGACGTTTCTATCATAAACAATATTCATACACTGAGAACGTACCTAGGGCGTTCACGGGGAATTTATCCCAAAACATTTCATAAAAATTGCCATACCAGGAACATCCTAGATCGAGAATCAATAGGTGATAAATTCCAAAGACACCCCCAAACAAACAAGATGAGACAATGTATCAACCGTACAAGGACAAACCCCAAGATGCTTTAAGTGTAATATGACAATGCTTATATTACAACAATTCATAGCTCGAAGTACAACTAAGCATAATCATGAGATATACTAAGCTTAAGTGATTAAAGCCTTAAGGATTTTGGTCATAAACTATATTAAACTATTCTCTACAATTTTCATAAAGGACACTTAGGTTAAATCCTAAGGCTTTTAAGTGATTTGGTTTCCGCAAAGGAAAATGCTTTAGCAGCACCTTACAATTCGCTGCGAAAGAAACTCTCAGAAGGCCACCAATTTGGGGTATCAAAACAGGTTCTTTCGAGTTGAATTTTGGATATGTTTTGTCAAGTTGTCCCCTACATATCTTATGAAGAGTGCTCACAGTAGTTCTTAAGAAATTATTTGAGAAATAACTCATTTAAGAAAGTGGGTTTAATTAGCATTTTAAAACTCAACAAGGTGAACTTCCAACATAAATAACAGAGTGTAAAAAATCATTTGAGGGAACAAACAGAGTCTAATGGACCTAATTTTTGAAAACATTTTAGATCAAAGTGTCCCTAACATTTTTCATGAAGAATATGTTTGGAATAGGTTACTAAAAATAGGGGTTTTGGGCTATACAAAAAGGTTTGATGGCATGCTATTTTAGTCACTAAACATGAACAACAAAGTACAGAGGGGGTTTAACCCACCACATCTCAACAAAAGAAGCTCATTTTTTGTGGAAAGATATATAAACATGTTAGCTACAATATTTATGAAGAAACCCAAGCTCGGTTGTTGTTCTAAAATAAGGTTTTACCTCTACAATAGAGACTGATCTGAAAATGACATGTTTTGGTAACAAAATCATTTTTTGAGTTTTATGCACTCAAATCAGTTCAAACTAATTTTAAATAAAATATAATACATAAATCTAAGTCTGTACATAAAGCACAACCTTATATGAGTTTGCTATATTTAGTTATGGTTTTTTAAAAATCAGTCCAACAAGTTAAAATTTTGAAAACTCGAACTTAGTTTTAGTTCAATCTCCTAGTTTGGTGCATGCCATGTTTGAGCATAATTTCTTTGCATGCATGGTGTGTATACCAAAAAATCAAAACTCCAAAATCTAAACATACTATGATTCTCATGGAAATCAACACACAAACACAACAAATACTCAAAACAGTCCCTAAAAACTAACTATTACGCCTTTGATCATGCATTTTGGTTCTTATTCTTGATTTTATGTTTAAGAATGAGACAAGGGAAGTTTGTGGTCAGTAAGAACAAAGGTGTTGCATCGGGATTTTAGGATTTTTGGAAGATGTTCAAAAATAAGAAAATTCAAAGATGCTTGACAAGTATTTTAACACCTTGAAGCCAAATTTTGAAAACTCTTTTTTTGTTGAAAATAGAGTCGCCACTTAGTTTTTGAGAAAAATTAAGAAAAACAAAAATGGCTACTGACTTTAAAACGTTTAACCAGAGAGAAAGGGTCTGGGGGCTAAGGTACGAATCGGGAAAAGTGTTAGGTACCCTGTTTGCCCAACCGTAAGATTGGCCTATGATAATCATCATTGATTCTTTAATAAGATTTCTCAAATGCATACAAATAAAGAAAATGAAGGTAAAGAGAGAACATTCCAAAATCAAATATAGAAAATACATAATATATGTATATAGAACGCCAAATAAAACAAGTACCAAAAGAAAAATCCTAAGTCCTACGGCATGCAATTTCTAACTAAATGATACATGGAACACTCTCATATGCAATATTATTAAAATAACCTAAACTACTATGATTCAAATAAAAGAGCAAAAATATGCTAAAAGATGCTAAAATTATCTAAACGTGATTTGTTACAAAATATGCCAAACTATTCTAAACATAACACTAAACTAACATATAAAACATGCATATTTTTAAACTATCAAAAGCATAACTAAGATAAAAGTAATGTGAAAATTCTACATTAAAAAGTTTACCAAAGAAAAATAATGAAACCTAATAACACGTATTTTATGTATTAATATGATAAGAGAATATTTGAAGATTTAATTTGAAAGAAAAAAAAATAAAAGAAAAGCTTACAAAAGAAAAATTAAGCCAAAATAAGAAGGTTTAGAAAATGCTATTAAACTAATAAAAAAAAATCTAACTATTTATATTTTAAAAGAGATAAAAGAAAATAAAAGAAAAAAAAACAAAATGGAAGAAAATTACATTTAAAGAATGAGAATTAGATTTAAAAACTTTTTATGATTTTTGGGTTTAACAAAAGAAAAGTACCATGAAAAGAAAATAAAATTATAGAAAAAAAATAGAAAATAGAGCTGCATAAGAAAAATAAATACTAACATTAAAAGAAAAGAAATACTAAATGGAACATTATAAGAAATTAAAGCTAATAATAAAAAAAAAGATAAAGAAAATACAATGCTAGAAAAGAAAAATTACACTACTATTAAAGAAGAGAAAAGGAAGATGGAAAATAAATGCTTGAAAAAGAATATTAAGCTAATATTAAAAAGAAGAAAAATAAAATAAAATAGAATATTAGCATTAAATGAAAAGGAAAAGAAAAGGATTATTAGTATTAAGGAACATTTAACCAATATTATGAGAGAGAAAAAAAAAAGAAAACACTAGCACTACATGAAATATTAAATTAATATTAAAATAAAAAGAAAGAAAAAGAAAGTAAAATATACTAGTAAAGAAAATTGAACTACTACTAAAAAGATAAAAGAAATTAATTACAACTATTTAACTCAAATGTGAATATAGTATTGACAACAACATTCACATAAATGTAAATGCCTTGATTATAACAATTAACAACATTAATAAGTTGTAATTGCCAAAAATGTTGGTACTAATTAATGAATAAAAAAATGACAATGTGTTAAGTATGAATGTGTAAACTAGGAAATTAATTATTAAATTACATGAAACAAATTAAATAATAAGCAAGGTTAACTATACAAACGAAAGAAATACGTGAACTGAAATTGAATTTAACCCGATCACTCCAAAAGGGAGAAAATGGAGTTAGAAAGATCGGAGATCCAAACAAGGTACCTGAATCGCTAAAGAATTCTCGAGTCGGGGAATGGTGGTGGACAATTTGGTCCTCGGGCAATGATCCAAGCTAGGATTTCAAAACTTCGGTATTAGAGGTTCAGATCTCAGTACTTTGGCAGGGTTTCGGCGTCAGAGCTCGGGATTGCTCGACAACTCGACAGAGCTTCTCTCTCTAAACTTCTCTCTAAAATTCTGTCTTGAAAACGTACCAGGGGGTTCGGTATTTATAGAATTCTTCAACCAATGAGGTGTTGGCGATCGCCAGGTTCAACATGGCGGTCGCCATGTTTTGAAAGTTTTCACAAGGTTCTATTGTCGGTCGCCATAATGCATGTTGGCGAACGCCAGGTTGAAGGTGGCGGTCGCCACTTTTAGATAGGGTTTTCAAGAGATTCTATTGACGTCGCCACAATGAACATGACGGTCACCACTTTGGGAATGACTTGCATAACAAGTCATGGATGGCTCGATAAAATTTTCAGAGGATCAAACTGAAGTATCATTCTAACCGTTTTCATCATCGGATTCACCTAAGATTGGGCAGGGTCAAATTGGGGTGCCTACAGTTGCCCCTCTTTCATATAACTTGTATAGCAACGCGTGATGCAAGTTATATCAAAGATCCAGAAACAATAACTATTTTTCCGAGCCGCCAATCTTAGGCCACAAACACACAAGCATTCATATGATGTTGGTCGTACTTGAATTTTCAATGAGCTGCCTACGTACCCCTTTGCTACGGATCAGACCAAAACATAGTTTCTGAGGCAAAATGCAAGGATGCAATATAAGAAATGTGATGCATGACAAGTATAGAGTAATATAACGTGAGTCAGTTTAGCATCATGAGGAGGACCGACGAGTTAGTTTAGGGTCGTGATGAGGACTGAGGAGTCAGTTTAGGGTCGTGAGGAGGACCGCCGAGTCAGTTTAAGGTCATGAACAGGATCGACGAGTTAGTTTAGGGTCACGAGGAGGATCGAGAAATTATTTTTGGGTCGTGAGGAGGATTGAGGAGTTAGTTTAGGATCATGAGGAGGAACAATGAGTCAGTTTAGGGTAATGAGGAGGACCGATGAGTCAGTGAATGACCGAGGAGTCAGTTTAGGGTCATGAGGAGGACCGAGAAGAAATTAATAGGTCGAGTTAAGACCTAAAATTTTGGGACGAGAAGCGGGATAAAAAATAATTAAAGGTCAAGTTTCGACTTTTAACTAAGTTGATCGGAAGAAAAATAAAAATAATTAAAAGTCATGTTACGGCTTAAAATTAAATCTATCGGAAAGGATAATCACGAATTAATAGGTCGAGTTCGAACCTAAAAATTTGGAACGAGGCACGGGATAAAAATAATTAAAACCCAAGTCACGACTTAAAATTAAATTTATCGGGAGAAAATACTACGAATTAATAGATCGAGTCAAAACCTAAAAATTCGGGACAGGAGAAAGGATAAAAGTAATTAAAAACCAAATCACGGCTTAAAATTAAATTTATCGGAAGAAAAACTACCAAAATGAGTTGCTAAATTATCTCACACAAGATTAAACTTATTTTTTGAAAAGCACCGAAGATTTAGGAGAACACACAAAATAAGGAAAACTTATTTTTAGGGAAAATTATTTTTTTGAAAATCATTTTTTCTAGTAAAATATTTTGGGAGTGCGCACAACATAATATACAAAATCAAGATGTTCAAAAGAAAATAATTACACAAAAGAGAATAAAATAAATGCACACATAATAGGGGCACCCAAATGAACCCTAAGAACCTTAAAAACTCCATAATGACATTCTGACATGGCGGTCGCCATGATGGATGTGACATGACAATTGACATGTTGGCGGTCGCCAACAATTTTCCCCTTTGACATGGCGGTCGCTCGATATAAACCCCTATAAAATGGCGGTCACCATGTGACCTTTGAAAAACCCGGTGGTCACCATAATGGAAGTTGGCGACCATCAACTCTAGGGGCGTATACAATCTTTAAGTCGCGCGGGAGAAGTTCATTTCTGACATTCTCACTCTCTCCTAGCTCTCTTGTGCTCCCAAACTCTCTCTAGATTCTTTGTGCTCTCCTCTTGCTTCCTAGCTTTCTCTTGCTCCTTTCTTGATTCTAGGATCTCACACGATGTTTATTCTCCTATTTGTGATTCCCTTCCTCTTCATGGCGGGCCAAGGCCATGGAGATGATGATCTAGGGGCATGACGGGGCCCTTTTGCTACTGGGAGCTCCTCTATGGGGACTCTTAGGGGCACAACCTCCAGTCTTCTTGCCGACGGGGTCACCTCCACGCAGCCTTCTGCTGCTATGGACGCTCTTGTACTCGAGACAAAGCGTGCTTCCCGCCATGTTGCTGAGGAGGAGGCACGAGCAGCTGCCGAGGCGTAAGCAGCTGCAGATGCAGCTATTGAGGTCGCGATGGCCGACTTCTTGGATCCTTATGCTAGAGAGGGCCACCCAGCACCCTTCAACCCGCACACCTACACTCTAGTTACCCATCGCATAGTCCCACACGGGATGAGAGGCTACGAGCCTCCCACCAATGCAGTTGCTGCCGATGTGCTTCTGCAGGAGCCTGACCACCACATTTCTCGCCAGCGACCTTCGGTATGTACGCCAACTTACTTGTTCAATTATTAAAACATATTTTTATGATATATCAAACGTAGACGCATGCCAAGAATTCCCCCATGATGATGATGATGATGATGTGATTTGATATGACGATGAATGATTTATTTTGATGATGATACGGATGATGATTGCTGTATGATGTTTGGGATTTCAGATTTAGCTTAGGCACCTATGCAATAGAGATTAAAACTATAGGGACACTAGGATTTAAACAAACACTAAAAAGGATAATCATTTTAGCAAAAATTATAAAGGCTTGAATTTTTATTTTTATTTTTAAGAAAAATATAAAAACTAATGGGGAATTTTTGTTTTTATTTTTGGGGCATGAAAATTAAAAGGGTAATTTTTATCAAAAATTCTAAAATTAGAGGCAATCTAGGGTAAATTTTCAAAAATCACAAACTCTAGAAATCTAAGGGGTATTCTCCCCCTTTTTATAGTAAAATCCTAGAAATTTGGGGAAAACTTTCAAAAAAATTTGAAGAAAATTTAAAAAAAACCTAGAAATTTTAGGAAATCCTAATAAATTTTTTGAAAAGTCGTAAAAAAAATTTTAGAAAATCCTAAAATTTTTTTTAAAGAAAAATTCAAGGAAATTAGGGGGTATTTTTCAAAAATCTTAAAGAATTAGGAAGAAATAAGAAAAATTTTAAAGATTTTTAAAAATTAAGAAAAAAATGTTAGAAAATGATAATTTTAAGGTAATTAAGGTAATTTTTTTATTAAAAAAATCAGGACAAAAGGGGCAAAACACAGATATTAGAGAGAAGAGAGAAAAGAAAATGATAGATATTTGCCTGGTGCACCAGAGTTTTAGTGTTCCTAGTCCTTTACTAGGACGCGCAAAAATCAAAAGATCGTCACTTAGATAAGAAACTAGGGTTAGGAAGATTTGCCTGATGTACCAGGGCTTAGAGTGCCTAATTTTCTAGGGCTTGAAAGAACACGAACCTAGGGTTAGAAATATTTACCTGGCGCACCAGGGCTTACGGTGCCTAGTTTTCTAGGGTTTGAAAGAACACGAACCTAGGATTTTTATTACTTTTGAATACTTTTCTGCACTTCACTTGTTTGATCTGCTCTTTATGTACCCACTATTTGTCTTCTCTTTTCAGGCTAGTCACTATGTCGGAGGCTTCGGAGGTTCTGCCTCTGGAGAGGTATTAGAGTGGTATGATGCCCTCCCTGTTCGTAGCCTGGCTTACATTGATGCCTCCGATTTTGCTCAGTTCATACCGCTGTTAGGTAGGACGAGCAATGATTAGGTCTAACCGACAGCCTTGGCAGAGCGATGGTGGGCTACCACCAATACCTTTCATTTTACCACGTTCAAGGCTACTCTGACGCCTCTGGACTTCGCTCTCATCACCAGTATTCGGGTCGGAGTTGCCCCTACCCTTTTGATCCGACCATCGCTTGTTCTTCTGATGCCCTGATGTAGTTCCTTGGAGCTATCTCTGCGTAGATGGACTGCGACAGGGTTCAGTATATGTGGTTCTTCGAGCGCTTTATACACTTTTAGTGCACCAAGCCCCGTCATTTCGAGTGGGTCGCTCGAGGCTTTCTGATGTACATGTTTGGTACCTCCTTATTTTCAAACAAGGAGAATACCGTCCATTTGCACTATCTTGGTGCCTTGGCTCGTCTTGACTGGGTCGCTTCATTTGATTGGGGGGAAGCCGCTCTTGCTACACTCTACAGCGTCATGCGGACACTGACCCGGTTCTCCCAGGAGCTCAGTATAGGGGGATACTGGAGGGTCTGGGAGGTATGATTTAGTTTCTGCACTTTTTCATTCATTCCTATTCTTTATTATCCTTTATCTTCTTGCTAACATCTTTTCTTTGCAGTTGTGGACTTATGAGTTCCTCGGGTTTCACGTCCCAACAAACCTTGCGACAGACCCTCTAGTCATTTCCCGAGCAGCCTGGTGGTCCCGAGGGCTGAAGGGGAAGAAGGCCGGGGGGAAAGACATCAACCGATTTTGGGTCCTACTGGACCGGCTGACTCCTGACCAGGTATCATTTTTATTGCTCTCTGTGTCATACTATTCACTATACTGTACTATTTTTATTTTCTTTTGCTCTGCACACTGATTATTGTATACTGGCTGTTATCATACATTGCACTGTTTGCTGTACTCATCTGGAGAGGGGTAGAGGATCGGGCCAGCGCATAATTGATGCGCAGTCGCAATGTAGCTTCAAGACGTATCTTGCTGGAGGGACCATTTGACCGAGAGTATTATCTTGGGGAGCGAGTAGTTCGTCAGTCGCTCGGCCTCGACCACTTTCGGATCCCAGTGGTCCCTCCAGCCTGTATGCGTCGGACCGACCATCTGGGTCGCATCGACATGCTACTAGAGACGGTAGGGACATACGCTTCTGAGCTACTGGTGGCCAAGGGGGATTACACTGCATGGGCCCAGGCACATCTACTGGGCCCATTAGGACTTGGCCTGGCTGCCCCAGGTGGCAGGAGGAGAGAGCGGGCACCAGAGGCTGCCAATGCTGTTGCCACTACTGGAGGAGCTGGGGTTGCTGCTGCCGCTGTTGCTGGAGCAGTTGCTAGAGGACCTGGAGCTGGGGCCGTCGAGATACCTTGGGCAGTATCGTCCTTTATTGCTTGGTATCCTTTTGATACCCCATCCCGATTCCTCCAGCCCCACAGTTTCGACCCATGCACGCTCAGGTTTGCTTCTTTTCACTGCTTCATTTCCTGTTCTTCCTCTATTTAGACTCCTTATCTTTTCATTTCATTGGGCAGGTGGATCAAGCATGGCTAAACCGCCTCATGCTGGTGGTGAGCGGCATACAGACCTTGATTCGCCAGCAGGATGCAGCCTTGCGTGCAGTTGGGGTCCCCTTTGTCCCCTTATCGGTGAGTATTCTTCTTTGATCTCGTCGTTCTGTTCTGTACTGTCTTCTTATTTTTGCTTATTTCTATAGGCACCAGTAGCTGCTACTGACGTAGTACCACCACAGGCCCCTGCTCATCCTTTTGCTCTTGCTCCAGTTTCGGCACGAGGTCATGGGTCCCATGCTACTTCCCGAGTGCGTCCTTCTTGAGGATCTATTTCATCCGCTCAGAGTCGATCCAGAATCGTATCCTCCTCCTCTGGCAACGATGATACTGACGGCCTAGAGATGCTCTTTGAGGATGTCAGTTCCGACAAGGCTGACCCTTCTTCTCGTCGAGTCCGTCCAAGACGAGACTGAGAGGGAGAGCCCCCCCTATCTTACATTTTGGTTTTATATGGGCCTACGTGCCCCAGCTACTTATGGGCCGGTGTGCCCCAGTTTACATTTTTGATATATTCTCCTACTTTTTTACGTATTTACGAGCCTTCGTGCCATTTACTGCTTGATAGTTATCTCATCGAATGATTTATTTTTATTTACTGCTCAAATTATCTTTGATGCATGATACAAATGTCAAAACTTACACAAAATGTAGAAACCACAAACTGATTCACGCCTGCCACCTTTTATCATGGCGGTCGCCATAATCAACATGGCGGTCGCCACTTCCATAAATATTAACACGGCAGTCGCCAATTCCAACATGGCGGTCGCCTGGTCAAAAGGGATGATGTCACTGTACGGTGTCCTTCCAAGTTGGCGATCGCCACTTTGATTGTACTTTTTATTTCTTTTTTAATCTCCAGCCTTTCCCTACTTTATAAATACAGTTCAGGAGGCCCCATTTTCTGTTGTTCTAACCCAGATGGCTAATCCCCTTTCTTCATGGATTGAGGCATTCTCCCCTATTGAGCGTTTGAACTATGCCCCTTTCGGCCTTAATGCCCTTTTCTCACTGAGGGCCGTGAGGATTAGTAGATCTTTACTGGCAGCTATTGCACAACTTTGGGATCTGCAGTCCCATGTTTTTCAATTTGTTCTTGAATAGCTATGCCCCACTATGGAGGAGTTTGCTACTATTTTTTATTTGGTTCCTCAGAGCACCGTTGTGGTTCCTATTTTCTTTCTTTCTACTCGTTAACAAGTGATACAACTTTGTGGTCTTCTTAGGATGGAGGCCTATCTTCTAACACAAGTGATACAACCTTAGAGACCTTAGCGACCTCAATTTTCAGTTGCGGCGGCGTTATGCTCTTTGTTTCTGTCTTCTTGCCCGATATCTTCTTGTCCCCTTTGACGTGCGAGTTAGCTGTGCGCTGGTTGACATTGCTGGTCAGATGTGGATGGGAAAGGACTTTGGACCACTTGGCCAAGATACTTCTCCAGGTAAGCTCAAAATCTTACTTTTCACCAAACTTTATGTCACACTACGAGGCTTTTCTCTTACTGTTCTAACTTTTGCTGTAGATCTAGCTGATGGAGAAGGTAAATCTTGTACAAAAACAACTCACTAGTAGGCACAGTGCCTCAGCCTTCCTTTACCACCCATGCTATCAGATATGCAGCACCGAGGCAGCCTGGCGACAGATATTGAGCTAATGCTTAAAAGAAAGGGACATCAAATTAATATTACTAGAAAAGAAAAGAAAATAAATGCTAATAAAGAAAATTAAACTAATGCTAGAAAGATAAAAAAAATTTAAAAATAACTATTTAACTTAAATGTGAAATGTAGTATTAATTACTACATTCACATAAATGTAGGTGCATTATTATAATAATTAACAACATTATTAAGTTGTAATTGCCAAAATATATTAGCACTAATTAATGACACTACTACAGTAATGGTCAATGATCTCGCTTAGAAAAATAAAAAGATCTCAGTTTTTCGTAAAATGTGATTTAAAAAAATAAGAAAGCCTTTTAATCTTGATTTATTCAATAACCGAGATAGTATGTTTTTTTATTATAGCTTTACATCTCGGCTATTGTAAAATCGAGATGCTCTCTAATGCTTTGTAATCTCTTTTCTTTAATAACTGAGATGGTACAATTTGTTAAATCACTATAAAGCTCGGCTGTATAAAAATCGAGATGCTTTATTCCCTTTTTTTTTGCGGGAAATCCTTTTGGACAAATTTAGAACTACAACCGAGATTGGTTATTTCTTTTAAGATAACTTCAAATCCCTCATGCATGGCAGTTCCAAAAATTTCTTCCTTTAGTCCCGATCGATATAGAGCAACTCTCCCGCAACCTTGCAAAATCGCGACTCCGTCTCCTTCTCTTCTTGTGCACGCCACTGTTGCCTCTCCATCGACCACCGCCAAAACCACAACCACAGAAGAGTGCGTTTCCACCGACCACCGCCACATTGGCTTCCTCCGTTCGTTTGCAAGCATCGTTGGTAGAAAAACTCAGCCACGCAACCCTAGCAAAATCTGTATTGGGGTGGCAGTGCATGGACTGATTTCTTTAGTATTTACTTCGTCTCCCACAACCTACCTCTTGTGAATCTGTTCTCTCAATCATTTTCAAAACCGTAGCTAATCTTCGCTTCCTTTTTCCCCTGCAAAATATTCCAGGCTCTGGTTAAAGGAAATCAAATTGAAGATCTGCTTAGGAATATTTCCTCAAAGATTTGCTCAAACAATGGAGAATTATTTGAAAGGTAGGTTCGGTTTCCCTTTAATTGTTTATGTTTATTATTTTTGTTAAGGTAGTAACATGATGCCAGTTAGAAAATCAAAGCTGTATCTTCAATATTTTTTTTAATTTTATGAAAAGACTTTTAAATTTATTTTGTGCGTTGTACACAGTAATGTTGAATTGTGTTATTTATATTCGTAATTATATGAGAATTTATTTTAAGTCCATATAACTCGAAGGTAATTATATGAGAATTTATGAAAATGACAATAGCATGCCAATGAGTGTTTTTGCAGCACTTGATTTGTAAGATCTTTTAAAATAAGCTAGGAGTTACACTAGTTGGTCTATCCCATAAACCAGGTTTTGGTCTACGTAGACATTTTAAAAGATAAATCGTAAGTACCCATAAAACTGCCCATAATTCAAAATAAATAATTCATATTAAACTATTTATGATGTGGGTTGTATCTACGTGAATCTCGACCAGGCATTGTGAAGTGTGAACAATTTTTGGTGTAAATTTTATGCGTACACAACATTAATTATTGCTTTAAATCATCTCTTTTTTCAAGGCATTGATCAAAGTTATTGCAAATGGTTGTGGCATGAAGAATCATTCGCCAGTGAACTATCACCGTCTGTAAATGAACAAACTTTTGACCATCATCAGTTTAACACATCTCCCACAGATGATGTAGCATACACAATCGAAATGGTACAAGCTGTATACAACCAATGCACGATTGATCCTGTTCCATTTTCAAAATTACTTGAAGAAGCAGAAAAATCATTATACCCCAATTGCACAAAGTTTACGAAGTTATCTGCCTTGGTGAAATTGTACAACTTCAAAGCTACAAATGGTTTGTCTAATAAAGGTTTTTCAGATTTACTAAAGTTGTTAGGTGACATGTTACCAGTAAATAACGAAATGCTATTATCCATGTATGAGGCAAACAAAACATTGGCTACATTGGGAATGGAGTATGAGAAAATACACGTGTGTCCCCATGATTGCATACTCTATAGAAAAGAGTTCAATGACGCAATTTCATATCCTACATGTGGAACGTCAAGATGGGCGTTGAAGAAAATTTCAGTTGAACCAAGGCAGGGTGTGCTAGGAAAAGTTTTATGATACTTTCCACCTATCCCGAGGTTTCAAAGGATGTTTTAATCAGCCCAAATAACGAAGAACTTGACATGGCACGTCAATGAAAGAGATTCTGATGGACAATTACATCACCCAGCTGACTCCCCATCATGGAAGCTAGTAGATTATATGTTGCCAAATTTTGCTATAGATCCAAGAAACCTTTGGCTAGCTATTTCTGCAGATGGAATAAATCCACACAGTTCTCTTAACAGCAAGTATAGTTGTTGGCCTGTTATAATGGTTACCTATAATCTGCCACCGTGGTTGTGTATGAAGAGAAAATTTATGATGCTATCACTGTTGATATTCGGACCACAACAACCCAGAAATGACATAGATGTTTTTCTGGCACTGTTGATTCATGATTTGAAACGGTTATGGGAGGAAGGAGTTAAAGCTTATGATGCTCACTGGCAACAATATTTCACATTGAAGGCTGTATTATTATGGACAATAAGTGATTTTCCAGCCTATGGAATTTAAGAAGTTATACGGTTAAGGGATATTATGCATGTCCGATATGTAGTGAAGGAACACATTCTACCTGGTTAAAGCATGATAAGAAGAATACATATGCTCGCCATAGGAAATTTCTACCACGCCATCATCCATACCGAAAGCTAAAAAACACTTTTAATGGCGAGCAAGAGCTTGGGTTACCTCCATTACCATTAAGTGGCGATTAGATATTAGAGAAGGTTGATAGGATCAAAGTCACATGGGGAAATAAAATGAAACATTCATTGGATGTTGGTGGTAAAAACTATTGGAAGAAGAAGTCGATATTCTTTGATCTTGTATATTGGAAATATTTGCATGTCCGACACAATTTGGATGTTATGCATATTGAAAAGAATGTATATGAGAGCATTATTGGTACA
This sequence comes from Heliamphora exappendiculata, assembly GCA_034768845.1. Classification (NCBI taxonomy): domain Eukaryota; kingdom Viridiplantae; phylum Streptophyta; class Magnoliopsida; order Ericales; family Sarraceniaceae; genus Heliamphora; species Heliamphora exappendiculata. The sequence continues at coordinate 55,878 of JAOTRH010011819.1, forward strand.
TTACTTCACATTCCAGGAAAGATAAAAGATGGAATCAATTCTTGACTAGATCTTCTGGAGATGGGTTTACGTACAAAGTTGGCACCACAGATTGGTGAGAAGCAAACATATTTGCCTCCAGCATGTTTTCACTGTCTAATGAGGAGAAAAAAAGGGTATGCACTACATTGTTGGAACTCAAGGTCCCAGAAGGATACTCTTCAAATATTAGTAGTCATGTCTCAACGCAAGATTTGAAATTGTATGGTCTAAAATTGTATGATTATCATGTATTGATGCAGCAATTGTTGCCTGTGGCAATACGATCTGTGTTACCTAAGCATGTGAGATATACCATTACTAGATTATGTTTCTTCTTTGATGCTATTTGTAGCAAAGTGGTGAATTTAGCAAAATTAGATAAAATTCAAGCAGAGCTTGTTATCACACTGTGTTTGTTTGAAAAGTATTTTCCACCATCATTCTTTGACATAATGGTTCATTTGACTACGCATCTTGTTAGAGAAATTTGGTTTTGTGGACCTGTTCACTTTCGATGGATGTATCAATTTGAGAGGTTCATGAAAGTGTCAAAGGGGTATGTTCGTAATTGTAATTGTCCAGAAGGTTGCATTGCTGAAAATTATATCGTAGAAGAAGCTGTTGAGTTTTGTACAGAGTACTTATCTGGAGTTAGTGCAATTGGGATTCCCTCTAATAAGAATGTCACAACATAAGATACAGAATTTTGAAGGCCTTCACCTAGTGGTGATGTTGTTACCATTGATTCTGAAGAATGGAATCAAGCACATCATTATGTGTTACAAAACACAAGTGTCGTTCAACCTTATATTGAGTAAGTATATTCTAATTCTTAATTTTTGGCAATTCTTGTTGGGAATGTATACTGAAAAGTGATGTTTTTTATATATTTTATTCTGGATCCCTAGCATATTAATAAGAAACATTTGAGATGGTTTTGCATTTATAGTTTCATATTTATATTTGTGATGTATGAATGCATAG